>OX246738.1:80723891-80786391 GCA_945910005.1 Isoperla grammatica
GAAATAAAATAATTGGCTTGGCCACAATTCTAGATATCACCCCTTTAAATCTTGAGCCTCTTTTGAAATTGGCGTTTTTGTTGTACGTGTGCCCTCTTTGGTTTGAAACGGTTGATCTTCGTCGTTTTGGGCTTGGCCTTTTTTTGGCAAATTTTTTGCATTTATGTTTGGTTTTGTAAAGAGACGTAAAGCAATATTCTCACATGCTCTGTTGCCAACGCAGGCGTAAAGATATCTTGTTTGTATTAAAACAGACGTAAAGCAATATTCTCACATGCTCTGTTGCCAACGCAGGCGTAAAGATATCTTGTTTGTATTAAAAGAGACGTAAAGCAATTTATTCTCACATGCTCTGTTGTCAACGCAGGCGTAAAGATATCTTGTTTGTATTGAAACAGACGTAAAGCAATATTTTCATATGCTCTGTTGCCAACGCAGGCGTAAAGATACCTTGTTTGTATAAAAAGACACGTAAAGCAAAATTCTCACATGCTCTGTTGCCAACGCAGGCGTAAAGATATCTTGTTTGTATTAAAAGAGACGTAAAGCAATATTCTCACATGCTCTGTTGTCAACGCAGGCGTACAGATATCTTGTTTGTATTAAAAGAGACGTAAAGCAATATTCTCACATACTCTGTTGCCAACGCAAGCGTAAAGATATCTTGTTTGTATTAAAACAGACGTAAAGCAATATTGCTCTGTTGCCAACGCAGGCGTAAGCTAAGAAAGTTTGTTGTCGGATACAGTCGCATCCATTGAAATGACATTTCTTCCGTTACCGGCAGATTGTGTGTAAGATTGAAACAGAAGAGTAATTTCAATAGACTCAGAGATACTAGACTAGCAAATTTTATTCAAGACTCCGGACGCGGAAAAATAGACAACCAAATCTGTTTGCACGAGTGATACAAGTGATACAACCATTTTGCCAATTACTATATCTAAAAGTAAATAATCATCTGAATTGAGAATCGAACCAACGACCTTCTGTACTCGAGCTTGGTCGAACCCCCGCGTGTCAAGCGGGCCGTCGCCCCCTGAGGGATGACAGTTATGACAAACTCGCACCACGTCTCTATTATTCAAATGTTGTTGTACAACAGTAGTTTTTTTAATGCCGAACGTGATCGATGAATAAAACAGTTGGTTTGTCCGGCCGGCGGATTAAAAATGAATTAGGCAACTCTTTCCCCGCCCCCATGGTTGACCGCTGTAGTTTTACAACTCCATAAAGCATATTTGAACGCTCGCTTTCGTCTGCGTTCCGTTCTGTGTTACTTGTTGAAACAGTCTAACATAGTATGTGTCGGTTCGCGCAAAGATACACAGCATACTTGATTGCGCTCGGCTATATTTCTATTGAACGGGGCGGGGGGCTCTTTACAAATAACTTAGTTTCATACGAAACAAAATGGCAAAGATATGGAGATATGCTGCATTTTGGGATTTTGGGATTTTTGGATGCAGTACTGAATAACAAACAAACTAATTAAATAGTTGTGTCTCTTTTTGGGACAGCGATTATTGAAAAACTCACTAATTCACGATTTTATGACTTACATTATCATTGACAAACTCACAACTATTTCTTTATGTTTTACATAATTACGTAACAAAATTACGTTTTTTGGATTGCAAAGTTCAGTTTTGTGTAATGGGTAGTCGAATATTGATTGTTTTCTGTAAAACGACTGGTAATTTGATATTTCGGTGAAATGTTATTCGCCATCTTCAGAAAATTTTGTGTTAGTAAACTGATCATTTCAAAGGCTCAATTATGTGCGTATACAGCCCAACTAACTTTCAAATGTATTTGTATATTTTTCTGAAAGGTAAAAAGTTTGAAAGAAACAATTATTACTTCCATGCCTTCCAGGCGCAACGGCTGTAAGACCGTCGTATTGAACACGAATATTCATGTTTATTTATATTGTAGCAATGTTACAATCCGTTAGATGAGTCCTACGGGAAGCCCTGTAAAGCCGTTTTGTTGACCAAAGTAGGGTTAATTGAGTTTCAACAGTTGGAATATTAGTTGGTTATTAGTGTGTACATCACAGAGACCACGGTTTTCTGGCACGCTGCCTTCCAAACACACATCACAAACTTGCGGCCTCTCATTATTATTGAAATCGCGCAACATTCAACCCTGCCCGACGAGGGTATGTTGCTAATTGCATCAACCAAGGCTCGCAAGGGTTCGCATCGGGAAGCCAACGAACGCTCTTTCATGCCTGCGGTGAATACCCACAGACAATACAGATAACACTAATTAATTCCTTCAAAATGTAACGAAGTTCGGTTCATAAAAGTATTTAGCAAAGAAATTTTATAAGGTTAATGCCCGGAGGGAAAGGTTAATTTGTTATACGTTAATAAACACATTGCTTTAATTATAGAGGACGAAATCTACCTCCACATAATATTGCAGCATCAAAGAGCTTGGTTATGTCTACTCTGGTAGTGGTATCTGAGGGTAGGGTGTTAAACATTTCCCTCTGCCTGACTTAGACAAAGTATCTCATTGCTGCATCATAGAGCTTGGCTATGCCTTTGTCTACTGTGGTAGTGGTATCTGAGGGTAGGGTTTTAAACATTTTCCCTCTACCTGACTTAGACAAAGTATCTTATTGCAGCATCTTAGAGCTTGGCTATGTCTACTGTGGTAGTGGTATCTGAGGGTAGGTTTTTCAACATTTTCTCTCTACAAAGAGCTTGGCTATGTCTACTCTGGTAGTGGTGTCTGAGAGTAGGGTTTTAAACATTTTCCCTCTTCAAAGAGCTTGGCTATGTCTACTCTGGTAGTGGTATTTGAGGGTAGGGTTTTTAAACATTTTCGCTCTACCTTATACAAAGTAGCTCATTGCAGCATCAAAGAGCTCGGCTATGTCTACTCTGGTAGTGGTATCTGAGGGTAGGTTACACTTCACTATTACATAATCTATGACGACAACACCTTGCAAGATACGGCGAGGCCAGTATAGCATGAAGTAGGCACGTCCTGGCCTGACCTAGGATAGGGGAGGACTTGAGAGCGACTGGAGCAGAACTACCTGTCAGGGGCCTCCTGGGACCGCGAGGCCCCGAACAAGGGTGACACTCTTAAACTCTCACTTCGAGTTAGTGGCGGGTCAACATTTCGGCCGATAACACAATCAATCCCTGACGGTCGAGGTAGGTCTTGTAGCGGAAGCGGAAGCTGTACAGAAGCACTCAGTGTCGTTTGTGTCGTCGGCTGTAGACGTACACATGCCCATATGTATAAATCATGGGTAGTCGTCTACTTTATCAACATCTCTTTGGCTAGTTTGTGTCGTGCGAGCGTGACGGCAAAGGGTTCTGAGGCAGACGGCCCAGTGCGTTACCAGATCATGGTATTAAGCAGAAACGTTAATCTACCGCGGTTTACGTAGTAAGACCATCGAGTTTATTAGTGATCTCAATGGCGAGACTGCATAGGCCTTGGCGTATTTCGAACTGTACAGAACTGAGTTCTAGACTTAAAATAAGCCTATACGCTAATGTTAGAGCGCGTTTAGCGAATCCAATAACATATACGCCAACTTTTTATCTATAGCATCTCCCCCAAGAACAAAAAGATAGCAAAACAACAGCGGTCAGCAGAAATATTAAATGTAGTAACGTTAGATTCACACAACGAGGGACACAGGAAATGACCCGAAGAGGTGTTGCTAGAGAATGTTTTATTATATATATTTATAAACGTCGTCCAGTGTATACATAACGCCTTGCGCCACGTTGACACCACCTCCGGACCCCCACAGGCTCGCTTGCATGCACAGTGTTATATTTATACACGTCGTCCAGTGTATACATAACGCCTTGCGCCCCGTTGACACCACCTCCGGACCCCCACAGGCTCGCTTGCATGCACAGTGTTATATTTATACACGTCGTCCAGTGTATACATAACGCCTTGCGCCACGTTGACACCACCTCCGGACCCCCACAGGCTCGCTTGCATGCACAGTGTTATATTTATATACGTCGTCCAGTGTATACATAACGCCTTGCGCCACGTTGACACCACCTCCGGACCCCCACAGGCTCGCTTGCATGCACAGTGTTATATTTATACACGTCGTCCAGTGTATACATAACGCCTTGCGCCACGTTGACACCACCTCCGGACCCCCACAGGCTCGCTTGCATGCACAGTGTTATATTTATATACGTCGTCCAGTGTATACATAACGCCTTGCGCCACGTTGACACCACCTCCGGACCCCCACAGGCTCGCTTGCATGCACAGTGTTATATTTATACACGTCGCCCAGTGTATACATAACGCCTTGCGCCACGTTGACACCACCTCCGGACCCCCACAGGCTCGCTTGCATGCACAGTGTTATATTTATACACGTCGTCCACTGTATACATAACGCCTTGCGCCACGTTGACACCACCTCCGGACCCCCACAGGCTCGCTTGCATGCACAGTGTTATATTTATATACGTCGTCCAGTGTAAACATAACGCCTTGCGCCACGTTGACACCACCTCCGGACCCCCACAGGCTCGCTTGCATGCACAGTGTTATATTTATACACGTCGTCCAGTGTATACATAACGCCTTGCGCCACGTTGACACCACCTCCGGACCCCCACAGGCTCGCTTGCATGCACAGTGTTATATTTATATACGTCGTCCAGTGTAAACATAACGCCTTGCGCCACGTTGACACCACCTCCGGACCCCCACAGGCTCGCTTGCATGCACAGTGTTATATTTATACACGTCGTCCAGTGTATACATAACGCCTTGCGCCACGTTGACACCACCTCCGGACCCCCACAGGCTCGCTTGCATGCACAGTGTTATATTTATACACGTCGTCCAGTGTATACATAACGCCTTGCGCCACGTTGACACCACCTCCGGACCCCCACAGGCTCGCTTGCATGCACAGTGTTATATTTATACACGTCGTCCAGTGTATACATAACGCCTTGCGCCACGTTGACACCACCTCCGGACCCCCACAGGCTCGCTTGCATGCACAGTGTTATATTTATACACGTCGTCCAGTGTATACATAACGCCTTGCGCCACGTTGACACCACCTCCGGACCCCCACAGGCTCGCTTGCATGCACAGTGTTATATTTATACACGTCGTCCAGTGTATACATAACGCCTTGCGCCACGTTGACACCACCTCCGGACCCCCACAGGCTCGCTTGAATGCACAGTGTTATATTTATACACGTCGTCCAGTGTATACATAACGCCTTGCGCCACGTTGACACCACCTCCGGACCCCCACAGGCTCGCTTGCATGCACAGTGTTATATTTATACACGTCGTCCAGTGTATACATAACGCCTTGCGCCACGTTGACACCACCTCCGGACCCCCACAGGCTCGCTTGCATGCACAGTGTTTAATAAACTACCACACGTCAATATGAACAAAAAAGTAAAGGGCTGTTTAAATTAACATGCCATTTGATGCAGACAGAATAATACTCTATTTTAACATTGTACACTACTACGTTTCTTTCCGTTTACAACCAAGCATACATTCTCATTAAGTTAAATGACGCCCCAGAGCAGAAACGCTTTCCACCCAGGCCAAAATAATCATGTGCTACGTGCCGGTACAGGGTTTTCCCTCCTACCTTCTTAATCGTCATGCATCGTTGTTAATCATCCGTTGTTATACTGGTCACTGTAAAATGGCATAAAATGGTGTACCCTATGGGGCCAATTCATAAATAAATAAATAAATAAATAAATAAACAAAAACATTAGAGATGCATTACGTTTTAAAATAAGCAAGAATAATTAATTATATATGGGTTGCATCTCGTTTTTAAAAATAAGGAAATAATGTTTGCCATAATAAAGAAATATATAGTGCGTACTTAACAGCGCAGAGCGCACTATCTTATCTGTAGACTCGGTTACGAGATTCAGCGGGGAACATAGTGCGCGTGCGTGCCTTGATGCTAAGGAAATATTCTTACAACATCGAAAAGGCGCTAATATATCATTATAAGAGACTTAATAATTGGGCAACTTTGAGTCCTTTGTGTTCCTTCCAATTCATTTGTATTCCCTGTCAGAGCGTTACGCCGTCAAATCGTTCCGTGTTTTTATTCTACTGTCAATTTCTCCATCGATCTCAAAACGAAAAGAAAAAAGAAACTAAAACTCAAATAAAACACATTGGCATCTTGATATCAAATTGTTTTATGAGCTCATCCAGTAATTGTCCAGAGAGTATCCTCGTCTCCCCGTAACGAGACCACACTTCATTAGTTCTCCACTGCCGTGACCCCATAATGACGTCATTAACATGGCGTGCTCGGTTAAGTCAAGGGTCGATCACTCAGATTCCATATTTGCAGCGCATTTACCGACCACTAAACCACAGCGGTACACGAAGAGCGTGCCTGTTAGAACGTGATGCTAATAGTTGCCAAGAAAGGAACACATTATGTTTGTATACGTATTATAGTAAGAAAGGAGCTTGTTGGAACCTGGTGCCGCGCCTTGTAAAGGCAATAGGTGCCAAGTAAGGAAACATTATGTTAGTATACGTATTATAGTGAGCATGAAGCCTGTTAGAACCTGATGCCGCCCCTTGTACAGGCAATAGGTGCCAAGTAAGGAAACATTATGTTTGTATACGTATTAAAGTGAGCCTGGAGCTTGTTGGAACCTGATGCCGCCCCTTGTATAGGTAATAGGTGCCAAGTAAGGGACACATTATGTTTTTACACGTATTAAAGTGAGCATGAAGCCTGTTAGAACCTGATGCCGCCCCTTGTATAGGTAATAGGTGCCAAGTAAGGGACACATTATGTTTGTACACGTATTAAAGTGAGCATGAAGCCTGTTAGAACCTAATGCCGCCCCTTGTACAGGTAATAGGTGCCAAGTTGGGAAAACATTATGTTTGTATACGTATTATAGTGAGACTGGAGCTTGTTGGAACCTGATGCCGCCCCTTGTATAGGTAATAGGTGCAAAGTAGGGGAAACATTATGTTTGTATACGTATTATAGTGAGACTGGAGCCTGTTAGAAACTGATGCCGCCCCTTGTATAGGTAATAGGTGCCAAGTATAAGAACATTATGTTTGTACACGTATTATAGTGAACCTGAAGCCTGTTAGAACCTGATGCCGCACCTTGTAAAGGTGCCAAGTAAGGGACACATTATGTTTGTATACGTATTAAAGTGAGCCTGGAGACTGTTAGAACCAGATGCCGCCCCTTGTACAGGTAATAGGTGCCAAGTAAGGGAAACATAATGTTTGTATACCTACGTATTATAGTGAGCCTGGAGCTTGTGAAAACCTGATACCGACCCTTGTACAGATAATAGCTGACTACTAAGGGAACATTACGTTTGTATACGTATTATAGTGAGCCTGGAGCCTGTTGGAACCTGATACCGACCCTTGTACAGATAATAGCTGACAAGTAAGGGAACATTACGTTTGTATACGTATTAAAGTGAGCCTGGAGCCTGTTGGAACCTGATACCGACCCTTGTACAGATAATAGCTGACTAGTAAGGGAACATTACGTTTGTATACGTATTAAAGTGAGCCTGGAGCCTGTTGGAACCTGATACCGACCCTTGTACAGATAATAGCTGATAAGTAAGGGAACATTACGTTTGTATACGTATTAAAGTGAGCCTCCTGTTGGAACCTGATACCGACCATTGTACAGATAATAGCTGACAAGTAAGGGAACATTACGTTTGTATACGTATTATAGTGAGCCTGGAGCCTGTTAGAGCCTGATGCCGCCCCTTGTACAGGTAATAGCTGACAAGTAAGGGAACATTACGTTTGTATACGTATTATAGGGAGCCTGGAGCCTGTTAGAACCTGATGCCGCCCCTTGTACAGGCAATAGCTGACAAGTAAAGGAACATTACGTTTGTATACGTATTATAGGGAGCCTGGATCCTGTTAGAACCTGATGCCGCCCCTTGTACAGGTAATAGCTGACAAGTAAGGGAAACATTATGTTTGTATACGTATTATAGGGAGCCTGGAGCCTGTTAGAACCTGATGCCGCCCCTTGTACAGGCAATAGCTGACAAGTAAAGGAACATTACGTTTGTATACGTATTATAGGGAGCCTGGATCCTGTTAGAACCTGATGCCGCCCCTTGTACAGGTAATAGCTGACAAGTAAGGGAAACATTATGTTTGTATACGTATTATAGGGAGCCTGGAGCCTGTTAGAGCCTGATGCCGCCCCTTGTACAGGTAATAGCTGACAAGTAAGGGAAACATTATGTTTGTATACGTATTAAAGTGATCCTGGAGCCTGTTAGAACCTGATGCCGCCCCTTGTACAGGCAATAGCTGACAAGTAAGGGAAACATTATGTTTGTATACGTATTATAGTAATCCTGGAGCCTGTTAGAACCTGATGCCGCCCCTTGTACAGGCAATAGCTGACAAGTAAGGGAAACATTATGTTTGTATACGTATTATAGTGAGCCTGGAGCCTGTTAGAACCTGATGCCGCCCATTGTACAGGCAATAGCTGACAAGTAAGGGAAACATTATGTTTGTATACGTATTATAGTGAGCATGGAGCCTGTTAGAACCTGATGCCGCCCATTGTATAGGTAATAGCTGACAAGTAAGGGAAACATTATGTTTGTATACGTATTATAGTGAGCATGGAGCCTGTTAGAACCTGATGCCGCCCCTTGTATAGGTAATAGCTGACAAGTAAGGGAAACATTATGTTTGTATACGTATTATAGTGAGCCTGGAGCCTGTTGGAACCTAATGCCGCCCCTTGTATAGGTAATAGCTAACAAGTAAGGGAAACATTATGTTTGTATACGTATTATAGTGAGCATGGAGCCTGTTAGAACCTGATGCCGCCCCTTGTATAGGTAATAGCTGACAAGTAAGGGAAACATTATGTTTGTATACGTTTTATAGTGAGCCTGGAGCCTGTTGGAACCTAATGCCGCCCCTTGTATAGGTAATAGCTGACAAGTAAGGGTAACATTATGTTTGTATACGTATTATAGTGAGCCTGGATCCTGTTAGAACCTGATGCCGCACCTTGTACAGTTAAAAGGTGCCAAATGAGGGAAGAATAAGTTTATGTACGTATTTTTATAATGAGACTACAGCTATCGAGGTTAACATCAACTAAATAAGTGATACAAAGAATGTTAATTAATCAATGTCTTATAAGATTTAATTGTTTGTGGGCAAACATAAATGCCTTTTAACGAGTTTTTGTACTGATTACAATGGAACTCCCTAGGAAACAGCTCTGTTTGCTGTTCTAGATATGGATGTGAAGACATTTATTTTAAATTGTAACTAAAACAGAATGTATTCTTGTGGGAAAATTTAGAAACACGATATAGACTTATTTAAATACAGCAGGTTTATTCATTCGTTATTGGTTTTAAATGAACTCGAATGAATAAAAATAAAAATTACGTAACATGTACAAAATAATTCACCTACAGCTGTTACTTTGAACGTTTTAAGCGTTTGAAATATACAACTAGTTTTGCAAATTTGTATTATAACTTACCTTTGTTTTATTTAGAAACCAAACTTGTAACGTAGTTTGAATAATTAAATGCTTTGTGTGAGAGGAGGAAAAAATTCCCTTCTTCTACTTGCACACTTTAATAACCGGGGAGTTTGTATGGGTTGAAGGAGTTTCACAAACTATTATTATTGTTATAATTATTATTATTATTATTAATTTTATTATTATTATTATTATTATTATTATTATTATTATTATTATTATTATTATTATTATTATTATTATTATTATTAATTATTATTATTATTATTATTATTATTATTATTATTATTATTATTATTATTATTATTATTATTATTATTATTATTATTATTTTTATTATTATTATTATTATTATTATTGTTTTATTGTTGCAATACATACAAACTCGGTCAAAACCGGCATAAACATGTTGTACGGACACAAATGTCAAGTATTTCCATGTGTTTACCATGTTAAAATCTATACTTAGAACTACTTAATATATCATTGTCCACATTATTTTTTCCAAACTGAACTGTGGATGCTATGTACGGTCGTGGCCGATTTGTACTCATCCCAGCATTCGCTCTTTGTACGATGGAAACCACGAAAACCACCATCGGGATGGAGAATTTCTTGAAGTCTTCATTCTTCTTAGTTCAAAAATTTTCGCACTATCCTACACGTGTTCAAAATAATTGCTTTTTGCATCTCGATGTATATGTTCGGTTGGAGACAAATTAGTTTAATACTGTCATGGAGTTCACGTGGAACAATGCCATTTTCTGATATAATTAACGGTATAACAGTTACATTATTCTGCTTCCACAACCTTTTTATTTCAATAGATAATTCCTTATATCTGTTTATCTTTTCCCGCCAAGTTGTCTCTACATTGTGGCATAAAGGGACGGCAACATCAATTAAAATCGTTTCTTGTTTCTTCTTGTCAATAAATATAATATCCGGTCTATTGTGATGTATGGTTTGGTCTGTTATAACTGCCCGGTCGTAATATAATTTGTAGTCTTTACTATCTAATACCTTTTCAGGCTTGTATTTGTAATACGCAGTGGTTGTGTTTATAAGTTTATACTTCATGGCTAATTTTTGATGTACAATGTTTGCAACTTGGTTATGCCTATGAAGATAATCTGTTTGACAAAGCATTTTGCACCCAGATACGATATGTTCAATTGTTTCGCCGTTCATATTACATTTTCTACATTTATCTTCCACTGTGACGTCTTTCAGTATGTATTTTTTGTAATTGTTAGTCTTGATTACTTTATTGAATAGAGATCATAAATCCCTCTATTTCGCTGAAAATGTCCCCGGACGTTAACCATTTGTTCGATGCCACCCTATCGACGCTATCCTTAAGAAGTTCTTTATAATGTCTGCTATGTAACGTCTTTTCTGATATTCTGATCTCTTTTTCTGTGTCAGAATTTAGTTTTTGAAGCAAGTTTAAATTTCCGTCATTTAAATTGAGGGGAGAAAGCGACTTGTCTGCCGATACTATAGCTCTATGAAGTTGTGAATGTGGGCATTTTGTATAAAAGTGCTTTCTCAGAATTTCAATTTGTTTATAATATAAATTGTTTAAATCAATCAAGCCTCTTCCCCCTTTTTCTCTAGGTAGAGTCACTCGTTCTATTGCTGACTTAGGGTGATGACTTCTGTATTTGGTGAATGTTGTGCGGGTGAGAATTTCTAGGGCATGAAGTTCTGTCTGTGTCCAGTTAATAATTCCAAATGAATATGCAAGTACCGGTATAGCATAAGTGTTAATTGCTTTGATCTTGTTTTTACCATTCAGTTGTGTTTTTAAAATGGATCCTATTCGTTTCTTGTATTATTATTATTATTATTATTATTATTATTATTATTATTATTATTATTATTATTATTATTATTATTATTATTATTATTATTATTATTACTATTATTATTATTATTATTATTATTTTTATTATTAGTATTATTATTATTAATATTATTATTATTATTATTATTATTACTATCATTATTATTATTACTATTATTATTATTATTATTATTATTATTATTATTAATTAATCCCCCCCCTTTAATTGCGTCACAGAACTTTTCGCACTTAGAACTATCTGTAATATGCGGAAAGGAGATTCCACCACTTTTCTATATTCGATGTTATGTATTTTACCTTTGAAACATTTGTATATTTTTAAGACTATCGTGTATGTTTTTAATAATTCTTGTTCATATAAACCAGTGGTCAGTTCCTCTATTACAAGACAAGCTTTATTGTATAAAATTAATGTCCCAAAGTTTGTAATGTCAAATGCGCGCAATCAACTGTCATATAGAGGACCAACTCTTTTTAACATAATGGATAAGTTAATGCCTGACTTTAATGCTAGGATGACTCTGAGTAATTTCAAAATGAAAGCTAGGGATGTTTTAAAGCAAATCGAATCAACAGATTATTTTTTAATTGAGTAATGCAAATGTTGTTTTAATATCTATTTGTAGTTTTACATTTTAAATGTTTTAGTTTTTAGTTTTTAGTTGTGTGTATATATGGTTACTAGGCGGCGGCACAGCAAATAAATATTTGTTTTAATGACATTGTAACCACCGCGCGAGCAAAGTGCTCATGGTGGTCTTATGCCAAAATGAGTGTATATGTATTTTTGTGTCAATGAAATAAATGAAATGAAAATGAAATGAAATGAAATGAAATGAAATGAAATGAAATTATTATTATTATTATTATTATTATTATTATTATTATTATTATTATTATTATTATTATTATTATTATTATTATTATTATTATTATTATTATTATTATTATTATTATTATTATTATTATTATTATTATTATTATTATTATTATTATTATTATTATCATCATTATTACCTATTATTATTATTATTATTTGTTATTCATCTAATACAGGATATTAGTCCCAAATACATCAGATATAATAAAGATATATGCCATGGCTCTATGCTTATAAATAACACATACACGGAATACACAATAAGCAGGGTTAATCAAATTAACCGTAGTCAACACAGGGCTGGTAATTATTAAAACAATAACAATTTTCAAACATACACAGACAATGACAACAACCACATTAAAACAATCTCAGGCAAGCAGAATCTTGCTACATTTTAATTTTGTCTGAAATAAAGAATCAGCAAAGAGGTCTAAAATGTTCCACTTGTCCGATTTTATAAGAATGTTATACATGGATTGGATTCTGATAAAAGTGGAATGCTTAAAAACGTCAATTCTCAACTTAGGAGGTTAAAACAGACTAGAGCTCCGTGACCGCCTCACAGGTACATTATAAGATACAAGTTTTAAAAGGTCGGGGCTGTCTATTTCTGGTTTGACTAATTTTTGTAACAATATCAGGTCAGATACTGTCCGCCTTGCCTCCAGTGGCAATATACTGCAATCACTACATAATTTGGGATAGCCCTGTCTATGGTACGGAACAGATGTTTTAAAACATAACCACTTTACAAGTCTCTGCTGTAATCTCTCAATGTTATCGATTTTCGTAACGTGGTGCGGCGACTATACCACACTTCCATAGTCAACTATGGGACGAACAAGAGCAAGATAAAGCCTTCTAATTGTGCTCACAGAGAAATTCTTATTTCAGGATCGCTTAAGAAAACCTAACATTTTAAATGATTTACCCATAATTACCTCAATATGTCTATTATATGACAGATCAGAACTAAGGTTGATGCCAAGATCTTTGACATTTACCACTCGTTTCAGAAGCGAGTCTCTTACCCAATACGTGAACTCGATAGTATTCTTTTTATTAGTGTGTGTTATGTCTCGTTGGTCCAGTGGTTAGCATCCCTGCTTCCAATGCAGAAGGTCCCGGGTTCAAATCCCGCTTCAGGTAGAAGTTTTTTAACTTCTAATGTGGATTAAATTCCATTACTTCTTGGCTTAGGAATAAGTAAACGGTGACTTTGGAGCCGTCCTAGCAACGAAGCACTCAATAAGTTCAAAGTTGTTCTGAATCGGCCTTGTTGATTCTGGCGTGTGTACGCAGGTGTTCGCACTGTCCAGTCACTGATTCATCTGTTTCATATTTGAAATATCGATCTTTGATTGGTTATCGCTCACTCGTCGATGGTGTTCGAAGCCTACAGGGTTGGTTAAGTCACTTTAAATTAAAGTCCCCCACTGAAAATCATTGGGTAGACTCTAAATGTGAATTTATTTTTATTTATTTTACAGTACACTTAGATGGGTTAGGCCTCATCCTCCATATTATACACCATTATGCTAACGATTTGACGTCTAACTGAAGATTTACACAATCCCTAAACATTTTAATAGGGAGAAAAACCTTTGCATCATCTGCATACATGAGAATCGAAGAAAATTTCAAACATGAATGAATATCACACACATAAATATTTAAAAGCAGGGGTCCAAGGATGGAGCCCTGCGGGACCCCTGATGTGACGTCCACTGAATCAGAAAAACATCAATTAGCAAAATTATCAATAACTACAGTTTGCTTTCGATTATGCAGATAACTTGTCAATAAGCTCAACAAGGAGCCAGAAACCCCTAACTTTGATAACTTGTAAATTAATAAATGATGACTTGCAGTATCAAAGGCTTTCGAAAAATCCATGTACACCGCATCCACTTGAGTAGAATTATTCAAATGCTCACCTATACCCTATACTGTGCGTGAAGCTAGTGCAAGATTCGATATAGTGGACCGCCTTGGCATGAACCCATGCTGCGAAGAAGGAATGTGTGCATTAACGTGTCTCAACACAACACGTGTACAAACCTTTTGAAAACCTTTGAAAAAACCGGAAGGAGTGAAATTGGCCTATAACTCTCAACGATCATCTCTGTCACCATTATTTTTAAAAATAGGCGTAATGTTAGCATGCTTCCACACATCGGGGAAAACACCATCCTTTAAAACACGATCAATAACAATTTCCAGCGGCACTGCCAGGACACCAGCACACACTTTGATCATAGAAACCGGAATTTCATCTGGACCTGGAGCTTCCCAGGAAACAGCTTCCTTAACGCCATGAAAATTTCAAGTTTAGTGATAGTGAACCCATTTTAGAAGTACACATTGAATCAAAACTAGGCAGAGGTTCACCATCCAATTCTTTACATTGAAATACTGACTTAAAAATGTAGAAAATAAAATGCATGACGTTATAGAATCACTCGCGGTTACACCTTTATAAGAAAATGTCTTGGGAATTATACCGGAACGAGTTTTACTTCTGACGTAGCTCCAAAAGGTCTTGGGCGAAGAGAACGCGCTTAGATATTCTTCAATATTCTACATGTAGGTCCTGTAAGTCACCCGCTGCAACTTTTGGAACTCCAGCCTCTTAACACCGTACTCGCACATTGTCCGATTGAAGCTTAGAGAGTTTCCATTTCCTGTGAGCTCTTGTCTTAGCTTGAAGGGAGCTGATTAGCGCAGCATTATACCAACGTGGGTATTTGGCCGGGTTAACTTTGACCACCGGTACAACATCACGTATTACCCCAAACAGTAGAAAATAAAATTAAATAAAATAAAATACAATAGCGCACAGCATTGATTCACGTCAGCTCTTGTGCTGATAACGTCCCAAGGGCAACGCCATAGTCTCACAATCAGGTCGGTCAGGTTGACCTTTGCCCAGTTGTATACCTCCCGAGTTGGAGCCTTGTAAACACGTACAGAAGCAGGAAGTTTTATTTGGCAACATAAAGGAGTGTGATCAGTTGGTATGGGTGACTCAGTGGGGTACGGGGGGGGGGGGCACGAATCTTCCGAACATTGTAGGTTGTAGGTGGATTCCCACCCACTCCAATGCATGTGAGTCCAAACTGCAAATTTAAGTGAAGTATAATATGTTCCTTAATCAAAAAGACAACACTTTGAAAATGTCAGATTTGTTTACGTCGGATTACTTAACACGGTTTAATACTTAAAACATACAAAATGTGTCCTACGAGATGCGATGAGTTTTTACTGGAAACAAATCTTGGATTAACGGTTAATTTTGAGGTTAAAAGCTTGGTGCATTGGCGCTGAGTGCAATACCTCTACTGCCACCACAATTGACGTTGTATAATATTAACTTCCTTTCGTAATAATTGAACATTAGTTCAGTGTATGTAAAGCTCACTCTGATATAACAAATCTAATTATTCATATCGAACAAAAATGAACATTATATAAATATAAAACATTCAATTGGATACCAATATATCATAAATTAACAAATACAATAGTATGTATAGTTCATTTTATATATTTAAGTGTTATGTTTATGTAAAAGACTTCATTCAAATATTGATATATTTTGTTGAAACATTATGAATGAATAATTCTATGGATAACGAAGACAAAGTTGAAAGTCTCGTGTACTGTTTTGTAAGTTCGTCGGCCATCTTTATTGTAGCAGCTGGCACAAAACATAATTTCTTTGCAACAAGACTGAACTTCAACTGTACGAAACAGAGTATTAGTTTGAAATTGACTATACGAGCGCCGGGACACATACTTGCCTACAACTTACACATCTAGCATTATCGATGCGAAAGTCAATAACGTAAATTGACAATTATTCATGTTCATACGGATATGTATCAAATGAATGCAATTACTCAAAAATTGTCTGGCACAACAACGCCCATTTGTAGAGGAACAATTTGTCCACAAACTATGTACATAAAACAAATTACGTGTTGATTGTTATATTCAGCTCGGCCGAACAATGAAGCTTTGTAAATTAATTGGAATGTACAGTTGTACGCGTCCAAATTAAAACGTGTGCCAGCGTTTAGTGTTGGTATTTGTCGATCAGGCGTTGGTCTGACCATAGATTTATAATTAAACCTTGTCTCACTCCAGGATGATAGAGCGAGAACTGGCAAATGCCACTGCAAGAGTGGGTCGCACTCTCAAGGACGTTTGACAGGGACGTCACTTTCCAATATGGCGGCCGTGCCGGGTTTACTTCTCAGCGTGACATTGGCGGTACCATTAGCTGATCACTAATCTCGTTCTAGCTCTCATACTATTCATTTTGAGGGAAAAACTTATGGGAAAGCGAATTTAGTCTACATGCCAATAGTCATCACAAAGGTTATTTCAAAATTATAGACCCAGTAGTTTACTTGTTAGAACAATTCACGCAAAGCATCGGAAAATGAGCAAATTTCTGATTGTTTTCTCAACTTTAATTATCCAAAAACTAATGATCGGATAGACGATAGTTCCATAAAAATATGTATCAATAATGTGAGATAATACACAAATAAACTTTCTAGACAGAACGTGCCCCGAACGAAAATTCATAGCATCACTAATATGCAGGAAAGCGTTGGACCTCAAAAGCAGCGGTTTGGGCCGTGAAACTACGCACCCTGCTTGTAAGTGCAGGCTATGAATTTTCGTTCGGCGCACTGTCTATCTATAAAGTTTATTTGTTTATTATCTCACTTTGTTGGTACATATTCTTAAGGAACTCTCGACCAAATCCGGTAATTAGTTTTTTGACAATTGAAGTTGAGAAAACTATCAGAAATTGGGTAATTTTCCGATGCTTTGCGTGAATTGTTATAACAAGTAAAGTACCGGGTCTATAATTTTGAAATAACCTTTATGATGACTTTTGGTACGATAACTAAATACGCTTTTTTATAAGTATTTCCTTCAAAATAAATAGTATAACAGCAGAACGAGATTAGTAATATGAGGTTTGCGCGAGAATCCGCAGACAGAGCGCTTCACCGAGGCCTTCGTTACGAAGGCTTACGCTTGACCCGTTAGATCAGGGACAATTTTGTCCGCTAGGGGCGTATCGAAGTTTTGCGATCGCAATTCCTTCACTGTAAAGCTGCGTACACACGGCGGATTTTGGCCTCACGACGATCTCAAGGCGGTCGGACGGATGGACTGATCGGATTAAAATTGGATGGAAATCTCTCATGTGTAGAAGGCCACGTAAATAGAAGTTGTTGATGGACTGTGAGATGAGGGTGAGTTACCAGGGCACTGTAGAAGCGTCTGGCTCAAGATGCGATGAGGTCGGATACGAGAGGCGTTCCTAGGGCTGTGTGGAGGGTGGCTACTCTGGTGAACTTTGGAAGCCGGAGTATAGTCCGGAGAGCCGTGTTTTGGAAACGCTGCAGTTTCAGCGTGTGGGTTTGGGCCGCACCCCTCCCATATGGGAGAAGCGTACAAAATGGTGGGGCGTATTATTGTCGTGTAGATACGCAGGCGATCTCCGGCCGAGATGGACTCGATCGCAGGAGAGAGTGAAGGGCAAAGAGCTTCCGGCGGGCTCTCGCCAGGACGTGGGCAATGTGGGGCCCCCATGTAAGGCGCTTGTCCATAAAAGCCCCCAGATAGCGATTTGTAAAAACCTACTGTTATTTTAAATATTGCGATAGTGACAATTCAGTTGCCGACAATGTTGTGTTGGTGGTTACTTCCGGTATATTGTCATGTAAAAGTTGGTACTTTATAACTTTTACAAGTGTAGTCTCCTTCTTGGTGATTTATGGATATCTTGATTGTGTCAGTTTGTCATTTACCGTTTTCTTTCACAATTAAGGTATGCGCTGTGCTGGCTATTTCGTCAGCCCAGAGCGTTGGTTATTTCAATAATAATTGTTGCAGTATTGAGGGCAATGTTTGCGGCAACTTTGCTGACTACTCGGTTTAGGAGGGCGCTGGTTCGGTGGTGACGTCAGTAGAGCCTGGCCCCACTCATTCGTGATTGTTATGGGAGGGGGTCGAACCGAGTAGTCTGATTGGTAATTTATGACTTAGTACAGCCAGCGTAGGGCAGAGAGGGGGTGACTGGGGTATGACGTAGGAAAGTCTAGGTGCGAGGGAGCACGTGTGTAATTCGGGGCATTCAATCATGGAACGGAAGAGGAGGTAGAACTGTGCCAAGGTGGAACGGTGGAAAGAAAGACGGTAGACCCAGAGGGAAGGACATGGAGGCCGATCGTGGACCTGGACGACGGAGCCAAGCCACAACACGGGGTCGGAGTCAGCCACCGGGAAGCCAAGGTATAGGGGTTACTACAGCTACCCTCTAGATAAGAAAGTTAAGTCCATCAGACCTGGAATGCCCATAGACAGATTCGCCATAACTCAGCCACGTAGGATAAATGTGTATTCTAATAAATTGCGGTTCCTCTATTGTTTGAACCAAAGTCTTGTCAATCTAAGACCTAAACTGCCTGAATTGGTATGTCCCGATCCCTATGATGTGAGAACCACCCCTAGAGCTACGCCCCAGTATTTCTACGGGTCCGTCGACTTGGGAGTCCGTGGGTTCGAGGCCGAGCCGATGGAATTGGATGGATGTCACGGTAGGTTCTCGCTATCTAACAATATGACTGATCTTGTTAATCAATTAGGAAAGCTGTCATTCCATTCATGTGTTAGGGACTTTTGAGCGCCAAGGTACAATTATTAGGGTTGCACAAAATCTGGAGATCAGAAAAACCGGGTTGACTACAAGCTGGGTTCAGATAGACTTTAGAAACATAATTCACAATTTGCACCTATAGACACCTACACTAGACACCTATTCCTTGGCAAATTGAATACCTTAATGGAATAACGTTGTAACCAACAAAATGTAAGTTGTGAGATAATTGATAAAAACTAAGTTATATGTACAACGTTATTCCACTACCGCCAACTTTGAAAACTAAATATCAGGGTGACAAACATGTTTTACGAAAGGTGGCGTTTGAGTAGTGTTTGAGCCTTTCATATAGACTACAACGTTTTTCCACTCAACTCCATATTGAAAAAAAATGTTGGTTACAACGTAGGCCTATTCCATTCAGTTATTCAATTAATAAATACCAATTGTGATGAGCATGAACCAAAAATAATACTCAATTTTCTTTTGTATAGATAGATAAACCATCAGGTCTCCAAAATAATTCGAGATTCCTATAAAAGTCAGCTAAACCTACCAAGGGAGCCGGATAGCTGTGAAAATATATCAAAGTAGGTCACGCTATTGTGTCAGTTCTATAGACCTAAAATTAACATGCGCTTATTTTATAACGCGTTGAGCGTTAGCCAACCATATATTATTAACTTATTTCAATATTCTAACTCCTAGAAACAAGTGGTTAAGTAATAAGATAACAAATCATACAACAATTGTAATTAATCGCGTAATTGCTAAATTCACAGAACCAGGAACACACGAACAAATCCGAAGAGGGGTTGATAACGAAGATGTATTTATGTCAGCAAGTGGTTAATTGAAACGTATGCCCTGATTATGCAAGGCAAATCGGCTACTCTTCGGGCATTCAAAGCGGCTCTTGTCTACTTCTTACATTTAAAAATTATCTGTAAAAATCATACCGATTAGACATAATGGTTAAATTACTCGAGTACCTTTTTCTAAAACCACAACTAATGATGCAAACACCTCCAGACGTCCCCACACGGAGAATCGCACGTGATAAAATGTAATTGGTCCAGTGTGGCCACTTTCGCGGAACGTGGACAGGTTTTTACCGCCTTTAAATAATAATCTCCGTAATAATGTCAGCTATAGGGGTTATAGGCTATAGCTACCCTTCTATTGGACACCCATTCTTGGGTGCACTAGGTCCTGCAGTTCAGATTCAAGTCCTTGGCGTCTCGATAGGCATCGTTGCCAAACCATGAGTCGTCAAGACTAACTACTAACTAACTAAGACTTCAAGTTACAAATATAAATAATAATTTGACAATTAAAGAACCAAACAGTGCCGGGTCTACTGACAGCCCTTTTAAAGGGAATGTGTCACCGTTTTCAGTTTTCTAAAATATGCATAGCATACAAAAGTTTAACTTTGAAATTGAAACATTGATCTCTGAAAGTACCAAAATTAATTTTTTCCTAATCTTTCAGCCACCGTTACCGGCAATATTGTTTCTTTAATCCGCCTTTTGTTGGACGAAGTTTTGTAAAAAAAAAGAAGTAATTGTGATCAACAATGTTTGCTGCGGTTCAAGAACGTACTTTGGTCTACAACCTAAGCTTTATTAAGTTATATTATCTGTATTGTTTTTTTGTTTGTCATTGTTGTAATATACCGGAGCGTATAAAACCAATCAAGATAATGCAACTAAATAAAGCTTAGGTTGTAGACCAAAGTTCGTTCTTGAACCGCATTGTTGATCACAATTACTTATTTTTACAAAACTTACCGGTTGCTGAAAAATCAAGACAAAAATAATTTTTGTATTATCAGAGGTCAGTGTTTCAAGTTCATAGCTAAACTTTTGTTACGCATATTTTAGAAAACTGAAAACGGTGATTTGTAAGTCAAGTTTACGAGCACGCATGATTTTGTACTCGTGAACTGCCATACTTGTCTCGCCAACTTTGCATTTTAGACATCAACAGTGACGTCACTTCCGTACTTAAAGACAAGGTCAAGTGTACGCTTAGCAAGAAGTACACATTTTATTGCTAAATTCAGACACGCTCGAAGTCTACTCCAAGGCCTAGTATTACGAACTTCGGATAAATACATATTAAGCTACTAACTTGTTTTCACTATGGCAACCGGGCTACCAATTGGTTGTTGCCATCGTAAAAATAATTTAGTAGCCTTCTAAATTTTTATTCGAAGTTCATATTACCGGGCCTAAATGTAGGTTTACATATTAAATATTTAAGATTTAACGGTTAATTAATTTGAGTTAAGCCAAAAGTATTATGATGTTAACACAACTTCCTAAGATTTAAGATTTAAGGAACCTATTGCAACGTTAGCTCTTATCCTAAAATTCTTAGCCCAGCCAATGACAGGCGACGTTTTATAAATCCGGCCAATGGAAGCGATCCTAAGTAAACCAGTCAGGCAAATACGATGCGTCTAGGGACAAACTATTTAAACTTAGGAGAGTGTGTAAACTGACCTTCTTACTCTAGCCTCCCTAGCTGCTAAGGGTAGTTTCGATTGTGACTTGTATTAACAAATATCTATTCAATAGATAGTACAGTAATTAATGCGTCTATAACTTTGAAGCCAATTTTTGCTGCCGATTGTACAATTTTGTAGATTATATTGTATACTTATATAACTCAAGCATGTAAATAATATAAATAATAATATAGTTTCTAAAGTGTCGTGGCTTTGACTGAACAATATATAAGTTATACTTGATTTTATCATGTATCTAAACGGTGACTTCGGAGCCATCTTAGTATCAATACTATGAACGATGCACATTATAAATATTAGTTAATATACCCAACTTGAAGCAGTTTATCTATAGAATACATATACACGTATTTACTTTATTAATTACGTATTAAACCATGTGAAATAACGTAAATTGTTTTGTTTTTTTAATTAAGTTCATTTGGCCGTCTGGGTCCAAGATAAAATAGGCCCATAGTGACTCTGCTAGTCGCAAGAACGACGAACGGAGACGCCGTCCCATTCCCCCCCCCCCCTCCCTCTGTCTCCTGAAAGTTCATAGTCCCAATTTAATCAATCATCAATTTAGTTCAATCATAACTTATAAGAGCATTAATACACGTTGTCAGTGACAATGACCAATAAATATATAACCAATGCTACTTACGGGAACCGATCCGAGCTACTCGATCAGTAGCTCTTTCTTTCTCTCTCTCGGAGAGAAAGCGAGAGAAGGTTACTGACTGAGTTAATCGGGTCAGGTATACGTAAGTGCCCCAAGCAATAGAAATGGTACGAGGTACCCAGGCTATTTTATGAACCACACATGAAGCCTTTGCATCAACAAATACAGCGAAAGAAAGTACGTCGTGGCTTTGACAATATCCGTAACTGAGTTAATACAAACTTCAGTAGCAATGGAAAGCTATTATGTTCCGAGGAGAAAATACCGTAAGTTCTTTACGTAAGATAGATCAAAGGTAATGTGCGGAAGATACGAACTTTTCATATCTTTCCAGGCATTAACCTTGCCTTCTAAATGTGATTTTCTCAACCAAATTGACTCGAAACTTCCCTTGCCGCATAGAAAAAAAGCAATCGCCTCACAAGCCGTTGGAACGTTCAGCGGGGAAGGAGGGGAGTGGGAAGCATTCCACTCCACTAGAATGTACGCAAAAGTGCCAAAAATGTTTGAGATTATTTTTTACGAACGAACGATAACATGTTTGTGTGCTTTTCTTACAAAATTGTAATCGACGCGGTAAGGTATTCATTAAAAGTTAATTGTTGTTGAAACATGTGGGTGTGATGGCGTTTTGCCGTGGGAATGTACGTTATATCGGACTGGGGATCAATGTGGGCCTTGCCTGACTGAGCTGCCGAAGCCGAGAAGCTAGTAGCTACACCCATCAGCGCATGCGCCCCTACCCTGCAAGTGTCGGTGCTTTATACCTCACACACACAACAATGCGACTGAGCTGCCGAAGCCGAGAAGCTAGTAGCTACACCCATCAGCGCATGCGCCCCTACCCTGCAAGTGTCGGTGCTTTATACCTCACACACACAACAATGCGACTGAGCTGCCGAAGCCGAGAAGCTAGTAGCTACACCCATCAGCGCATGCGCCCCTACCCTGCAGGTGTCGGTGCATTATACCTCACACACACAACAATGCGACTGAGCTGCCGAAGCCGAGAAGCTAGTAGCTACACCCATCAGCGCATGCGCCCCTACCCTGCAGGTGTCGGTGCATTATACCTCACACACACAACAATGCGACTGAGCTGCCGAAGCCGAGAAGCTATTAGCTACACCCATCAGCGCATGCGCCCCTACCCTGCAAGTGTCGGTGCATTATACCTCACACACACAACAATACGACTGAGCTGCCGAAGCCGAGAAGCTAGTAGCTACACCCATTAGCGCATGCGCCCCTACCCTGCAACCGGGCAAGTGTCGGTGCTTTATACCTCACACACACAACAATGCGACTGAGCTGCCGAAGCCGAGAAGCTAGTAGCTACACCCATCAGCGCATGCGCCCCTACCCTGCAAGTGTCGGTGCATTATACCTCACACACACAACAATGCGACTGAGCTGCCGAAGCCGAGAAGCTAGTAGCTACACCCATCAGCGCATGCGCCCCTACCCTGCAAGTGTCGGTGCATTATACCTCACACACACAACAATGCGACTGAGCTGCCGAAGCCGAGAAGCTAGTAGCTACACCAATCAGCGCATGCGCCCCTACCCTGCAAGTGTCGGTGCATTATACCTCACACACACAACAATGCGACTGAGCTGCCGAAGCCGAGAAGCTAGTAGCTACACCCATCAGCGCATGCGCCCCTACCCTGCAAGTGTCGGTGCATTATACCTCACACACACAACAATGCGACTGAGCTGCCGAAGCCGAGAAGCTAGTAGCTACACCCATCAGCGCATGCGCCCCTACCCTGCAAGTGTCGGTGCTTTATACCTCACACACACAACAATGCGACTGAGCTGCCGAAGCCGAGAAGCTAGTAGCTACACCCATCAGCGCATGCGCCCCTACCCTGCAAGTGTCGGTGCATTATACCTCACACACACAACAATGCGACTGAGCTGCCGAAGCCGAGAAGCTAGTAGCTACACCCATTAGCGCATGCGCCCCTACCCTGCAGGTGTCGGTGCATTATACCTCACACACACAACAATGCGACTGAGCTGCCGAAGCCGAGAAGCTAGTAGCTACACCAATCAGCGCATGCGCCCCTACCCTGCAAGTGTCGGTGCATTATACCTCACACACACAACAATGCGACTGAGCTGCCGAAGCCGAGAAGCTAGTAGCTACACCCATCAGCGCATGCGCCCCTACCCTGCAAGTGTCGGTGCTTTATACCTAACACACACAACAATGCGACTGAGCTGCCGAAGCCGAGAAGCTAGTAGCTACACCCATCAGCGCATGCGCCCCTACCCTGCAAGTGTCGGTGCATTATATCTCACACACACAACAATGCGACTCAGCTGCCGAAGCCGAGAAGCTAGTAGCTACACCCATCAGCGCATGCGCCCCTACCCTGCAGTGTCGGTGCATTATACCTCACACACACAACAATGCGACTGAGCTGCCGAAGCCGAGAAGCTAGTAGCTACACCCATCAGCGCATGCGCCCCTACCCTGCAAGTGTCGGTGCTTTATACCTCACACACACAACAATGCGACTGAGCTGCCGAAGCCGAGAAGCTAGTAGCTACACCAATCAGCGCATGCGCCCCTACCCTGCAAGTGTCGGTGCTTTATACCTCACACACACAACAATGCGACTGAGCTGCCGAAGCCGAGAAGCTAGTAGCTACACCCATCAGCGCATGCGCCCCTACCCTGCAGTGTCGGTGCATTATACCTCACACACACAACAATGCGACTGAGCTGCCGAAGCCGAGAAGCTAGTAGCTACACCCATCAGCGCATGCGCCCCTACCCTGCAAGTGTCGGTGCTTTATACCTCACACACACAACAATGCGACTGAGCTGCCGAAGCCGAGAAGCTAGTAGCTACACCAATCAGCGCATGCGCCCCTACCCTGCAAGTGTCGGTGCTTTATACCTCACACACACAACAATGCGACTGAGCTGCCGAAGCCGAGAAGCTAGTAGCTACACCCATCAGCGCATGCGCCACTACCCTGCAGGTGTCGGTGCATTATACCTCACACACACAACAATGCGACTGAGCTGCCGAAGCCGAGAAGCTAGTAGCTACACCCATCAGCGCATGCGCCCCTACCCTGCAAGTGTCGGTGCATTATACCTCACACACACAACAATGCGACTGAGCTGCCGAAGCCGAGAAGCTAGTAGCTACACCCATCAGCGCATGCGCCCCTACCCTGCAAGTGTCGGTGCATTATACCTCACACACACAACAATGCGACTGAGCTGCCGAAGCCGAGAAGCTAGTAGCTACACCCATCAGCGCATGCGCCCCTACCCTGCAAGTGTCGGTGCTTTATACCTCACACACACAACAATGCGACTGAGCTGCCAAAGCCGAGAAGCTAGTAGCTACACCCATCAGCGCATGCGCCCCTACCCTGCAAGTGTCGGTGCATTATACCTCACACACACAACAATGCGACTGAGCTGCCGAAGCCGAGAAGCTAGTAGCTACACCCATTAGCGCATGCGCCCCTACCCTGCAAGTGTCGGTGCATTATACCTCACACACACAACAATGTGACTGAGCTGCCGAAGCCGAGAAGCTAGTAGCTACACCCATCAGCGCATGCGCCCCTACCCTGCAAGTGTCGGTGCTTTATACCTCACACACACAACAATGCGACTGAGCTGCCGAAGCCGAGAAGCTAGTAGCTACACCCATCAGCGCATGCGCCCCTACCCTGCAAGTGTCGGTGCATTATACCTCACACACACAACAATGCGACTGAGCTGCCGAAGCCGAGAAGCTAGTAGCTACACCCATCAGCGCATGCGCCCCTACCCTGCAAGTGTCGGTGCTTTATACCTCACACACACAACAATGCGACTGAGCTGCCGAAGCCGAGAAGCTAGTAGCTACACCCATCAGCGCATGCGCCCCTACCCTGCAGGTGTCGGTGCTTTATACCTCACACACACAACAATGCGACTGAGCTGCCGAAGCCGAGAAGCTAGTAGCTACACCCATCAGCGCATGCGCCCCTACCCTGCAAGTGTCGGTGCTTTATACCTCACACACACAACAATGCGACTGAGCTGCCGAAGCCGAGAAGCTAGTAGCTACAACCATCAGCGCATGCGCCCCTACCCTGCAAGTGTCGGTGCTTTATACCTCACACACACAACAATGCGACTGAGCTGCCGAAGCCGAGAAGCTAGTAGCTACACCCATCAGCGCATGCGCCCCTACCCTGCAGGTGTCGGTGCATTATACCTCACACACACAACAATGCGACTGAGCTGCCGAAGCCGAGAAGCTAGTAGCTACACCCATCAGCGCATGCGCCACTACCCTGCAGGTGTCGGTGCATTATACCTCACACACACAACAATGCGACTCAGCTGCCGAGGCCGAGAAGCTAGTAGCTACACCCATCAGCGCATGCGCCCCTACCCTGCAAGTGTCGGTGCATTATACCTCACACACACAACAATGCGACTCAGCTGCCGAAGCCGAGAAGCTAGAAGCTACACCCATCAGCGCATGCGCCCCTACCCTGCAGGTGTCGGTGCATTATACCTCACACACACAACAATGCGACTCAGCTGCCGAGGCCGAGAAGCTAGTAGCTACACCCATCAGCGCATGCGCCACTACCCTGCAAGTGTCGGTGCTTTATACCTCACACACACAACAATGCGACTGAGCTGCTGAAGCCGAGAAGCTAGTAGCTACACCCATCAGCGCATGCGCCCCTACCCTGCAGGTGTCGGTGCATTATACCTCACACACACAACAATGCGACTGAGCTGCCGAAGCCGAGAAGCTAGTAGCTACACCCATCAGCGCATGCGCCCCTACCCTGCAAGTGTCGGTGCTTTATACCTCACACACACAACAATGCGACTGAGCTGCCGAAGCCGAGAAGCTAGTAGCTACACCCATTAGCGCATGCGCCCCTACCCTGCAAGTGTCGGTGCTTTATACCTCACACACACAACAATGCGACTGAGCTGCCGAAGCCGAGAAGCTAGTAGCTACACCCATCAGCGCATGCGCCCCTACCCTGCAAGTGTCGGTGCTTTATACCTCACACACACAACAATGCGACTGAGCTGCCTAAGCCGAGAAGCTAGTAGCTACACCCATTAGCGCATGCGCCCCTACCCTGCAAGTGTCGGTGCTTTATACCTCACACACACAACAATGCGACTGAGCTGCCGAAGCCGAGAAGCTAGTAGCTACACCCATCAGCGCATGCGCCACTACCCTGCAAGTGTCGGTGCATTATACCTCACACACACAACAATGCGACTGAGCTGCCGAAGCCGAGAAGCTAGTAGCTACACCCATCAGCGCATGCGCCCCTACCCTGCAAGTGTCGGTGCATTATACCTCACACACACAACAATGCGACTGAGCTGCCGAAGCCGAGAAGCTAGTAGCTACACCCATCAGCGCATGCGCCCCTACCCTGCAAGTGTCGGTGCATTATACCTCACACACACAACAATGCGACTGAGCTGCCGAAGCCGAGAAGCTAGTAGCTACACCCATCAGCGCATGCGCCCCTACCCTGCAAGTGTCGGTGCATTATACCTCACACACACAACAATGCGACTGAGCTGCCGAAGCCGAGAAGCTAGTAGCTACACCCATCAGCGCATGCGCCCCTACCCTGCAGGTGTCGGTGCATTATACCTCACACACACAACAATGCGACTCAGCTGCCGAGGCCGAGAAGCTAGTAGCTACACCCATCAGCGCATGCGCCCCTACCCTGCAAGTGTCGGTGCATTATACCTCACACACACAACAATGCGACTGAGCTGCCGAAGCCGAGAAGCTAGTAGCTACACCCATCAGCGCATGCGCCCCTACCCTGCAAGTGTCGGTGCATTATACCTCACACACACAACAATGCGACTGAGCTGCCGAAGCCGAGAAGCTAGTAGCTACACCCATCAGCGCATGCGCCCCTACCCTGCAAGTGTCGGTGCATTATACCTCACACACACAACAATGCGACTGAGCTGCCGAAGCCGAGAAGCTAGTAGCTACACCCATCAGCGCATGCGCCCCTACCCTGCAAGTGTCGGTGCTTTATACCTCACACACACAACAATGCGACTGAGCTGCCGAAGCCGAGAAGCTAGTAGCTACACCCATCAGCGCATGCGCCCCTACCCTGCAAACGTCGGTGCTTTATACCTCACACACACAACAATGCGACTGAGCTGCCGAAGTCGAGAAGCTAGTAGCTACACCCATCAGCGCATGCGCCCCTACCCTGCAAGTGTCGGTGCATTATACCTCACACACACAACAATGCGACTGAGCTGCCGAAGCCGAGAAGCTAGTAGCTACACCCATCAGCGCATGCGCCCCTACCCTGCAAGTGTCGGTGCATTATACCTCACACACACAACAATGCGACTGAGCTGCCGAAGCCGAGAAGCTAGTAGCTACACCCATCAGCGCATGCGCCCCTACCCTGCAAGTGTCGGTGCATTATACCTCACACACACAACAATGCGACTGAGCTGCCGAAGCCGAGAAGCTAGTAGCTACACCCATCAGCGCATGCGCCCCTACCCTGCAAGTGTCGGTGCTTTATACCTCACACACACAACAATGCGACTGAGCTGCCGAAGCCGAGAAGCTAGTAGCTACACCCATCAGCGCATGCGCCCCTACCCTGCAGGTGTCGGTGCATTATACCTCACACACACAACAATGCGACTGAGCTGCCGAAGCCGAGAAGCTAGTAGCTACACCCATCAGCGCATGCGCCCCTACCCTGCAGGTGTCGGTGCTTTATACCTCACACACACAACAATGCGACTGAGCTGCCGAAGCCGAGAAGCTAGTAGCTACACCCATCAGCGCATGCGCCCCTACCCTGCAAGTGTCGGTGCTTTATACCTCACACACACAACAATGCGACTGAGCTGCCGAAGCCGAGAAGCTAGTAGCTACACCCATCAGCGCATGCGCCCCTACCCTGCAGGTGTCGGTGCATTATACCTCACACACACAACAATGCGACTGAGCTGCCGAAGCCGAGAAGCTAGTAGCTACACCCATTAGCGCATGCGCCCCTACCCTGCAAGTGTCGGTGCATTATACCTCACACACACAACAATGCGACTGAGCTGCCGAAGCCGAGAAGCTAGTAGCTACACCCATTAGCGCATGCGCCCCTACCCTGCAAGTGTCGGTGCATTATACCTCACACACACAACAATGCGACTGAGCTGCCGAAGCCGAGAAGCTAGTAGCTACACCCATCAGCGCATGCGCCCCTACCCTGCAAGTGTCGGTGCATTATACCTCACACACACAACAATGCGACTGAGCTGCCGAAGCCGAGAAGCTAGTAGCTACACCCATTAGCGCATGCGCCCCTACCCTGCAAGTGTCGGTGCATTATACCTCACACACACAACAATGCGACTGAGCTGCCGAAGCCGAGAAGCTAGTAGCTACACCCATCAGCGCATGCGCCCCTACCCTGCAGGTGTCGGTGCATTATACCTCACACACACAACAATGCGACTGAGCTGCCGAAGCCGAGAAGCTAGTAGCTACACCCATTAGCGCATGCGCCCCTACCCTGCAAGTGTCGGTGAATTATTCCTCACACACACAACAATGCGACTGAGCTGCCGAAGCCGAGAAGCTAGTAGCTACACCCATCAGCGCATGCGCCCCTACCCTGCAAGTGTCGGTGCTTTATACCTCACACACACAACAATGCGACTGAGCTGCCGAAGCCGAGAAGCTAGTAGCTACACCCATCAGCGCATGCGCCCCTACCCTGCAAGTGTCGGTGCTTTATACCTCACACACACAACAATGCGACTGAGCTGCCGAAGCCGAGAAGCTAGTAGCTACACCCATCAGCGCATGCGCCCCTACCCTGCAGGTGTCGGTGCATTATACCTCACACACACAACAATGCGACTGAGCTGCCGAAGCCGAGAAGCTAGTAGCTACACCCATTAGCGCATGCGCCCCTACCCTGCAAGTGTCGGTGCATTATACCTCACACACACAACAATGCGACTGAGCTGCCGAAGCCGAGAAGCTAGTAGCTACACCCATCAGCGCATGCGCCCCTACCCTGCAGGTGTCGGTGCATTATACCTCACACACACAACAATGCGACTGAGCTGCCGAAGCCGAGAAGCTAGTAGCTACACCCATTAGCGCATGCGCCCCTACCCTGCAGGTGTCGGTGCATTATACCTCACACACACAACAATGCGACTGAGCTGCCGAAGCCGAGAAGCTAGTAGCTACACCCATCAGCGCATGCGCCCCTACCCTGCAAGTGTCGGTGCTTTATACCTCACACACACAACAATGCGACTGAGCTGCCGAAGCCGAGAAGCTAGTAGCTACACCCATCAGCGCATGCGCCCCTACCCTGCAAGTGTCGGTGCATTATACCTCACACACACAACAATGCTATTATAATCACCTCGATAAGTGATATAGGAAGATCAATAAAAGAACATATCCAAATCGGAATTCAAACGTGAAATGTTGTAATCAACGTTTGATTAGACCAACGCCTGATCAATCATGGCCATGACACCGGGATCAAATTACAAATAACTCAATTAAGATCATGTTTTGTATTACGCACCTACCTAACTTTTAAAATGTAAATCTCTATCAGGCATGGCATCCTAACCAAAGTTAGTTGTAACATCCTCTGAGCAACTCTCTGTTTGTCTACAGCTTGAGATACGAGACCAGGCGGTAGGCTGGTATTTTGTATACTGATTCTAGCACAATCATTACTAACTCAACTACGTATGTTCAGACTGCACAGGACCGTCATGTTTAGCACTTGGTGTTTTACGTCAACGTCTCTTAAGTAACCTACGTACACAAAATATTGCATAGTCTCTGACTTTCTACGGTTGAAAAACATAATCACGATTATAAAGTTTCAGGAATTTGTAAAATGTCAAAAACAGTATTTTCATGATTAAAAAATATGTTTTTCAAACTATTTAATCAAAATGTAAACGTATCAGTACGGTGAAATAATGACTACATTATAATAACTAATCAGTTCCCTAGTGGACGCGTACCTTCTTATTAGGACTGCTAATGTGTTAAACGGATTCACGTGTTAGGGAGTCTCCCAAGGTGAAAATAAAGGGGAGGTACTGTCGCATTTTTTAACAAAGTTAATCGATACGTTTCGCGGATGATTAATGCATATTGATTGATGATACGGGGAAATGCAGGCTATCATTAAAGGTAGAGGAAAGTTTAAAGAACGAAAATAGATGGAGGGGGGTGGGGGGGGGCATTTGTTTGCACGCGGGCTTGGAGGAAAATTATTGGTTAATGTGAAGAAGAATAATGAGAGATATTAAGTCAACGAATAAATTACACGTAAAATGTAGAATGACAATATGATTACTTATTTAGTGTAGGGCCTTCCTCTTTTCCTTTCACGAGGTTAATAATGATGATAGTCAATGTAATATATTTACAATTTAACATTATGTACTTGTTTATGAAATAGTTTTGTGTAACTTTTACGTATGTCACGTCAATTCAGTTCAATCATTATATTAATTATGAGGAAAATGGTTCTAAGTTCAATGCTATCGAATCGCGAATGATAAGAGAAATGAATTAATACATTATCAATATTATTTACATACTGGTATTTCAGTAGTAATCTGCATGTGTTACCTTCTAACTGTGATTAGTTCTATTTCAATAGTGCTCATCACGTCAACAATAGACAGGGTTTCAGACTGGTATTTCAGTAGTAATCTGTGTTACCTTCTAGCTGTGATTAGTTCTATTTCAAAAGTGCTCATCACGTCAACAATGGACAGGGTTTCAGACTGGTATTTCAGTAGTAATCTGTGTTACCTTTTAGCTGTGATTAGTTCTATTTCAATTGTGCTCATCACGTCAACAATAGACAGGATTTCAGACTGGTATTTAAGTAGTAATCTGTGTTACCTTCTAGCTGTGATTAGTTCTATTTCAATAGTGCTCATCACGTCAACAATAGACAGGATTTCAGACTGGTATTTCAGTAGTAATCTGTGTTACCTTCTAGCTGTGATTAGTTCTATTTCAATAGTGCTCACGTCAACAATAGACAGGAGTTCAGGCTGGTATTTCAGTAGTAATTTGTGTTACATTCTAGCTGTGATTAGTTCTATTTCAATAGTGCTCACGTCAACAATAGACAGGATTTCAGACTGGTATTTCAGTAGTAATCTGTGTTACCTTCTAGCTGTGATTAGTTCTATTTCAATAGTGCTCATCACGTCAACAATAGACAGGATTTCAGACTGGTATTTCAGTAGTAATCTGTGTTACCTTCTAGCTGTGATTAGTTCTATTTCAATAGTGCTCACGTCAACAATAGACAGGAGTTCAAACTGGTATTTCAGTAGTAATTTGTGTTACCTTCTAGCTGTGATTAGTTCTATTTCAATAGTGCTCACGTCAACAATAGACAGGATTTCAGACTGGTATTTCAGTAGTAATCTGTGTTACCTTCTAGCTGTGATTAGTTCTATTTCAATAGTGCTCATCACGTCAACAATAGACAGGGTTTCAGACTGGTATTTCAGTTGTAATCTGTGTTATCTTCTAGCTGTGATAAGTTCTATTTCAATAGTGCTCATCACGTCAACAATAGACAGGGTTTCAGTCTTTCAGACTAGTATTTCAGTAGTAATCTGTGTTACCTTCTAGCTGTGATTAGTTCTATTTCAATAGTGCTCATTACGTCAACAATAGACAGGGTTTCAGACTGGTATTTCAGTAGTAATCTGTGTTACCTTCTAGCTGTGATAAGTTCTATTTCAATAGTGCTCACGTCAACAATAGACAGGATTTAAAACTATACACTTATTTATTTTAGTTTCTTAAGTCTAGAACGCTTCAATATTTACTAGTATTTTCGTATTTTTGTAAAACGAAACGACCCTTCAGAAATGGAAAGAACCTCCGAGTAATTTATTTGAAAATTGTGAAGTATTCAGTTTTGAAAGCAAGTGCTCATTGAAAAAACAGGCCAGCTCTGAGAAGCTTCCAACCATTCTCTTGTATAAACGTCAAGTTGTAAAGAGCAAAAACTAAACTGAAAGAATGATTGTATATTTTTTCTTGAGTGCAAATAATAAAAGTTACTTGTTTGTAGAACCCCTGCAAAACTATCGACTGCTGTTTTCTTAATTAACGTTTTAATTGCAACTTAGAAAAAACGTTAAAGTGAACCTTTAGTCTGCAAACGTTTGTACCTCGTGATGAGTAAACCCGTATAGCATTTTATGCTCAGTACAAAGCACACACAACTAGAGCCAGGCACAAATAAAGTAGAAACAAACTGGGAACAATGCTTTTATTTAGATTGACTGTGACAAGTGATTTTTATAGAGAACAAGAGAAAACAGAAGTTCTGTTGAAGTCAATTACACAGAACACGGAATTACTTCATAGTTGATATTCAATAATAAAAATGTTTTGCAAAAAGAAAATACCATTGCAACGGTTGAGTATCATTTCACTTCATTTTATAACCGATAATTATAAAGAAATTGTCAATATAATTAATAGTAGATCACAAAGTATACTGTTAACTTTCCTATCAACGACCTATATTATATTAAACCATGGGTAGGCGAATCGCGGTAGCTATGTTCGTTGATATTCATTGAAATTCGGCAGCCCTGACCAAAAGTGTTTGCTGGTCCCGTTATTCCATGCTCTCAGACAAAGGAGTGCAATTTATAGTGTCACTTATACCAAAATGGAAGGTTAAAAATTCCAACGTACTGAGATACTTTTATGTCGTCGCATTATGCATACACGGAAAAATAAAAAAAACTTTCACTGACAGGCGGTCAGGCGGTCGGAGAGTTGAATAGAAGTTTAATTATTATAGGTCGTTGGTTGCTTTATTATTAACAAAAATAAGCACGTTATTGTAATTGAGAACATAGACGACCATGAGGGGGAAGGGGGGCGCCCATTCTTCCTTTGATACCCGATACTTATTATTTTCTTTATTATGTTATAAAATGTGTTTAAATAATCTTCATTAAAAGTTGCCAGTGTGTTCACTTACATGGTGTCTTCAAGTTTCTTTACCATTGAATACGCAAGAAACTTGAAAATAATTAGTAATGAATGCATTGTAATCAAAATTAATCTTATGATCTTACTTATACGTGGAAATAATAAGTAAAGCTCAGTCTTGATATCATGTACGCGCATTAACATTCCCTTACAAAGCTTGAACGGGGTTTTGAATAAAACGTGGCAGGATTCTCCATCCATATAATAAAATCTCCGAAACTTAATTAAAATGCTCGAAGTAAAACCATCCTCTCAAGCAGTGGAGTATAAATCAAGCTGTGCCCACGAGAAGGAACGACATTTTCCTCAGCCAAGACATCATAGTGCCTTGGGGTCTGGGGCCCCAACACGGTGAGTGCTCAGTCCTCAGTCTCACCGTGTCAACAATCATGGGTAGGTCTATCAATATTTAGTTTTAATTACTTTCAAGCACGATGTTTGTTCTCACTGGAAACTTTATTTTTTTGAACTTTAGAGAAAAGAACTATTTATTTTACGTTTATGAGAATAGTGGGACCGTTGTTAGAGTGCGTATTTACAAAAGGAGATTGAATACAAAAAATGTTTTATATTACGGGAATTTAATTAGCTTCCAGTTTTACTTACGTTCGTAAAATCGGAATAAAACAAAATTAAAAGTTGACAAAAAATAAAACGTCTAGTTTAAGTTAATTATATTTTTTGAAAGATGGATCTAGGCTAAAATATGGGTTTTTATTCACTGTCCAAAGTGCTTAATACAATTGTTTTGAATTTTTAAATGCCTGCTTTATCAAAAACTTTTAAACACGTTTTCTAATGAAAAACATTCAAGACTAAATGGTTATAAACTCGGTAGAAATACCGAAAATACTATTTTGACTTTTAATCTTTGGTCGTTGAAGGTAGAGGTGGGTTCCATAAATAATGCGAAGACACCAGCTGGCGCCAGCACGATTTATACTCCTGTCAGTGCGTTCACGTCTCATCTGATGCGAGGCCATGTTGTAGTGAACATAGAAACCTCGGGGATACTTTCCCACGCTGATTGTGATTAGAGAGCTGGGCCTGAAATCTGTCTCGGGTTCACTTATCCTCACAGATCGTAATACGGTTGTGTTAGTATATCAAGTAGTCAAGTAGACCTTGCTAGGTGTTAGCGTGAAATGCAGGTGGCGGTGTTATTTTTACAAACAATGCAATACAAGTAACAATATTTTATAAGTGACCGGACCGCCCGGGCCATTGTTATTTTCATTGTCATTGCCATTAATCGGTCCGGTCGCGTTTGCAGAACTCACCCTCAGTGTGTAATTTGTTCGCAAAAACGCTGCAATTGAGTCAAATTTGCAAGATGGGAGGGCATATACATTTTCCCTAATGCAACCGTGTATAGTTACTAAGATGTTTGATTTTGAGACTATTTATCACAATCCTCGGTTGTAAAAATGGATTTACTATTGTGGCTCTGCCACGAACAGAACTTCCGGTAGTGCGGACAAACAAAATATGTTATTCGACCAATCGATATGTATCCATAGCAACGTATTCGGACAGTTTTTTTGTCCGCACTTGGATGAAATAATGAGCGAAATAAAGTCTAACGTCACAGTTGACAGTAGGTGTATAAACATGGTTCGTCAATCCTCTAGTTTCTTGGATTGGTGGGGTTCGACGAAACGCAAAAGTGAAAAAATCATTTTATTAAATCTTGCAGGGCATAGGATTGTAGGTGGAGGGGATCGAACCCGTAACCACCCGAACTAGATCTCATGCCCTTTACAGTTTTAGAAACCCTTATCGATACTGTAATAGCATCTTACATTTTATTTTACCTGATATTCGCCTGTCAACAAAGACCACATGTTTTGCTATGGGGTAATTACATGCACATACCTCCCCTTAGTTTTAATACACCCACAACCAGCAACTCCACCCGAACGTACTTTAATACAGATTTGATTATAAAAGTCCTCTAGATTATGTCTGTAGATTTTCATCCCGTTCCTTCCCAGATTTCAACTTGTCTGCAATAATATATCACTTGCAAAGCAGCCATTACGCGGGCGGTACGGAAAGAACATATTATTGCGCGGGACGGTTAGTGTACGTTTCGTATGCGAACTTCCAACATTAGGGAAATGAATAGCGCTGGAAAAGTGTTTCGCCCGTGAAGTTAGCGGAGTTCCTCCTCACGTCCATTCAATTACTTTATTACGCAAGCAAATTGCCGGGGGAGGGGCAGGGGCAGCCTCTTCAAAATCAGAATAGAACCTGGCCGATACTTAGCCTACCTACGTGTGGGCCGTTTGACGATAGACTTTGTCCATTCACCAAGAGTGCGTTTTTCAATGAGAGATTTGTAGAGAAACTATTTCTTGAGTTACATTAACTGTTAGAGTTAAATCCAGAAAGTTAATAATCTACTCCCGAGTAGGCCTAGGTCTTAAATCAAGAGAGCCGGGTGGCTTGAGCACTAGACTACCAAGGATACAGTCATATATTTGTACTTGTTCTTATTCTGATATTTTATAAGATACAAATTAATGAACACCCGACAAGTGAGGGAGTTGGGTTCGATTAAGATTTGTGGATGGATTTTGTAATTTCTATAGCTTTCATTTGCCAGAAAACGAAAACATCGTTGTGACTGTGGAATTTCTCTGACTGAACGCTTTATTTCTCATCCCTACTTATTCCCACTATAAAGTCAACCTTGATTGTATTTTTTATTGACAAAAATTAGGAAGTTTGTTGATGTTTCTTATGGAAACTTGTAGTTGTGTCTCAACTCAAGATTGTATGAACTGCGTTTTTAGCTCACCAAACTAAACAGTAACAGGAAACATAAATTGTACATACAGCTATCCGAGGAAATGATTCTTGAGCTCTGTAAATTCGTATAACATTTTGTAAGCCACATTGTCGAGCTCAATACCTAGTCCTAATGCATAGTTGTTTCGAAGAAATGTTTTCGATGTTTACGTCACATGCTAGTGATTTGTGGCCAAACAGCGAACCTGAATTTAGAATACCCATCACTAGTTTGGCAATACCTCGATAATCTACGACGCCAGCATAAGGAATGTGAACATTTCAAAAGTGTAAATGTTTAAAGGAAATCATTTAAGAAAATATATTTTTCCATATTTTTTTATATTTCTCACTTTTCCCAACTTTGTATGTAATAAAAACCTATGTCCTACCTCAAGAGTATCCGTCCTTGGGCATACAAATACAAGATATATATATGTATATATATATATATATATTATGTGATATATGACTTTTGAGAAAGAAAACTAAACTAAACTGAAACTGAAACTGCTTCGGAGCCACTTTAACAGCTGTCTCGATGACTATTGACTATAGTATAAAGGTCGGTTTACATATTTATTTAAGATTTAAGACAACAAAATCAGATCAAGCCAAAGTATTATGGGGTTTACACACTTTCCTAAGGTTTAAGATAGAAGGGAGCCATAGCAACGTTAGAGGAACGTTTCAACTCAGCTACGACCAACTGGGTGGGCTACGATTCAACTGGGCTACAATTTAGTAAAATGATTCCCAACTAGGCTACGGTTTCAACTGAGCTACGATGCAACTCGGCTACAGTTTATCATTGATCGTTCTCGACTGGGCTACGATCCTGTGGATTCTAATCTCTCGAAAGTGACCGTGCCCAGCTGCCTGACATCCCACGAAAGGAAGGTTATTTCGCGCGAAGCGCGGTATTGTGTCGTTTCGCAGTTCAGTTGGAACCGTAGCCCAGTTGGGAACTATCAAAGAATACTCGTAGCCGAGTTGCATCGTTGCTCAGTTGGAACCGTAGCCCAGTTGGGAAAGATCTTACTGCATCGTAGCCCAGTTAAATGGTAACCCAGTTGTTCGTAGCCCAGTTGGTACGTACCCCAACGATAACTCTTTTACCTAAAATTCTTAGCCCAGCCAATAAGAGGCGACGTTTTATAAATCCGGCCAGTGGTAGTGGCGATCCTAAGTAAAACCGATTGATTGATTGATATTTGGGATTTAACGTCTCATATTTTTGCAACTACACTTATCGAGACGATGAGTGGGTGAAATATGAAGATGAAATCGGGGTTGGAAAAATATAAATCCTAAATCTTAGGAAAATGTGTTTAATGATTTAACTTACATTCTTGAAGCAAAAAATCGCTGTGCGCGGTGTGGTAACTTACTACCATACTGAGCCGTGTTCATAGTATGCAATGGAGCCGAGTTCAGATTAGCACTCAGTTACTCTATTCGGAGAGAAGCTATGGTTACCACATTCTAGGACGATGACAATGAGTCGTTCACATTCGCGAGAAATACGACCCCAAGTTTCTTCCACTCTGACCTTGAAGGGATTCCCGAACTACTAAAGATGCTAACATACACTTGCACATGTCAACACTTTGTTCTTGAATGCTATGAATGTTCAGCACAATAATAAACATAGGACCATAGTAATGTTTTGTTGGCATCTTTATGATGTTAACGTTACATTATTATTCGTTGTTGTACTTTAAGTTCTGGAGGGAAAAGCCCAATTACGTGTTTTATAATATCTTAGATAAAACTTGGGTGCGTGAGGTGAATTTTCAGATATTCGTGCTGGGAATATTATATTTAACTGACCCTTAAAATTCGGTTCAAAAGTGACGCTCAAGATATAGAAATATACAACGTAATGACGCAGGCATGATTTATCAGTGCGAAACAAATCACTCGCGATTAGAAAACCCCAGACCATCTGTTGTGACCATTCAACGTATTCAAGACACTATGATGGAATTTAAGAATATTAAACATTTTAAATGAGTCAATCACGATTATTTAAAATGTGTTAAGAATTTAGTTCATACGCATTATTATGTACCATAGGATATATACCATACCAACACTATTTTGTACCATCCATACCACAACATAGGATATAGACGTCGTGTTGGGAACAAGGTCCACTAGATTACTCCGCTAGGAGTAAATCCAGTAGACCTTGGTTGGGAATTGTTAAGTATAGAAGGCGGTGTATGATGTTTGGAGGTTGCTAGGATACGAAATGTTTTTGTGTTAGAGAGTTGTGTGTGATGAGATGGAAGAAGGTGTTGTGTCTACGAAAGTGATGTAATACTAAGTGTGTTTTAATGTTAATTCATTTTACATTTTGTCAACCCTGTTGACCAAGAGGGATGGTGTGACGTACCACCCCCTTCTCCTCTTCAAGATTTATCGTCAGTCGAAGTCGAGGCTCCTAATTGTATCGGACTGGTGGGAACACATCCGCTTTAGCGATCTTTTAGTGTCATCAATTGTAATTGTTATATAAATATAAAAGTAATGGTAACCATCACACTCGTAATTAGGTCTAGTGATGTGAACTAGCTGGATTGTTTTTACTGTTCATTAACTGTTTTAGTATTTGTCTTTATACAAGTAAAGTGGTCCTCCGGTATTTTAATTGTTGTTTATTTTTTAACCTGTGTGCTCCAACACGTCGGTAGATTTGTAGGTTGCTGGGAGATGAGAGTTTTAAGCTGTGTGCATCAGGACTGAACGAACTGTTGAACTGTGTGTTCAATCGTATTGTTTGATTTGTAATTTAAACTTCTTACGAATTGCCATCAATTTGTCAATAAATACCCAATCGACTAACTACATAATGTGAAGCATCCTTGACAAAACTTTTATGATTTTCCCTTGATATCTGTCGTGTTGAAATCTCGAGCTGATTAATTTCTGACAAATGTTAGCCGAGTATAACAACTCTATAATTCCAGACAATTGTATTTCCTACTCACTGAGAAGTTCCTGGAAAATATCATGAGATTATTACATTTCTTGTCTTTCTTGCAATATTAATATTTTAAATTGAAATGCTTCTTTCATCTAATGCTGTGTACCACATCAACTGCCTGGATACATTCTTGGAAATATTATATCAGGCACATTTCAACCTAAATGTTGTCCCACAAAATGAGTAGCTGTTCTATCACTAACGCATATTTTTTACAAAAACACCTGTTGCTTGGTTCTATCGGTTCCGAGAAGTATTTTGATATGCGTGTTGGATTCGGAGACGAGACGGATTAATAGTTTGACGAACTATCTTATTGTATTGTTATTTTATATGTTGGCTGGGTATAGTTCCATTATGAATGAGCAGAATTTGAAAACATAAATAAAAACATTTCTCGTTGAGTGTTATTCGTACCCATAAAATGTGAGATCAGAATACGAAAACTAGATCTTACAAATTCGTTTTTTGAATTACATTAACTGCGGTTAATGAAACATATTCAAATGGCTTTTACGGCATAAATAATAAGTAAATGTTTTTTTTTAATAAGTGCGTTGCATTTTTATTAACAATCTCTCCAAACCAAGAAATATTTAGATTCAGATACACGTTTCTAAAGTGTAAGACAATATGTTACCTCAAGCTACATGTTACAATATTACAATTTTCTTGTATAAAAGGACCTCAATGTGTGACTCGTAAGAAACGCGCAAGTAACGTTAGTGTACCAGGCGGATGGAGGTGGATCATGACAGGTCAGAGAACTGAAAGCTGCCTCGAGCGCAGTCGAAGTTGGGCAAGTGTGGTGGGGGTAGTTTTTGTCGGCCGGGCCGGGAGAGTTGTCGGCCGCAGAGGGTTGTTTCTTAGCCGGCTTACCGCCCACCCCCGCTGTGATCATTAGCAAGACTTAGCGGGGGCCGCTTTAGTGCATAGCACTCTCAAGTTGGGAACTACACTCATTACTGTAAGCACTAGCTCGGGCGTGGTTATTCATCAAATGCTAAATAGAACGAATTGTTTTTTCCACACAAGTAAATAATTACACTTCATTTTTCAATTCGGCTTACATCTTAAACTTTTGTTGAAAGCTGACAGGAACATGTCTTGTAAGGTTCTTAAAATAAGAGCGGGTCTTGTCTTGTCTCAAGTCTCAACCGATCTACGATAATGTTACGATGATGGTGGAGGTGCCGGGTTGGTTCGACTAGTATTACACACTATTATTATTTTCATTAGTGCCGTTATTTTCTTTAATATTTGAATTAATGTCGTTGTTGTTGTTGTTGTTGTTGTTGTTGTTGCTGTTGTTGTTGTTGTTGTTGTTGTTGTTGTTGTTGTTGTTGTTGTTGTTGTTGTTGTTGTTGTTGTTGTTGTTGTTGTTGTTGTTGTTGTTGTTGTTGTCGTCGTCGTCGTCGTCGTTGTTGTTGTTGTTGTTGTTGTTGTTGTTGTTGTTGTTGTTGTTGTTGTTGTTGTTGTTGTTGTTGTTGTTTTTGTTGTTGTTTTTGTTGTTGTTGTTGTTGTTGTGGTGCTTTTAGTGTTGTCGTCGCTGTCGTTGTCGTTGTCGCTGTCGTTGTCGTTGTAGGATCGCGGAATATTAAGGTCGGGAATGAAAACTTGGAAGATTTACAAGTGTTGAAGTTGCTCTGGGGCGAAACAGACGATCGAAGCGCTGCAGTAGATAAATCAACTGCGAGGGTTCGTCTGAGCTCGAACAAGTAGTTTTATCGCAGCTACGGTCTAATTATCGCGGCGGGACCGGCGACCGAACATCAACCGTGACGAGAGACTGACTGTCAAAGAGTGGTAGCAACGCGTGCGTGTGTGAGATCCAGATTCTCTCGATCACCTGATAGAGTCTCGTCTAACTCTTACACAGTGTTAGCAATGGCATGGTAGTCAAATTGGGGAACAATGGAAGAAAATAAATAATCTGTTAGAAGAACAAATTCAGGCACCGGGAAACAAACCTGAAACCAGGAAATCGATTGTCGGGATATTAAGTTGATAAAACAATTTTTTTTTATCAAAACAATAAAAAAATCACAATTTTATTTTTAAATTATATTTTTAGAATGAATTTTTTTAATAAATTGATGGTATGCAGTTGAATACTATGGACTGTAACCTTTGACCTATTGGTATATCCTAGCGGGTATATGATCTTCGTTGTTGAAGCGCAGTTAAACACTACTACTACTACTTGGTATATCCTATACCATATAAACTAACACATTGAACATATTGAACACTACTAACATATTGAACTGAATGAAAGATGAGATTTGTCCTCCCCCTAATTTAATTAGCATCGGACAAGTTGCTTGAATTGATTGAATTGATTGAATCTTTCACAACCAACTCGATGAGACTATGTGATTGTATCAATAACAAAATGTATAAATACATATTTAATACGTCATGCGAAGTCAATACAAGCAGCGTTTAGCTTCAAGGTGAATTAAGTGATCTCTACATTGAAATTCGTATACGTTCTGAACACGTTCTCTATAACCAAGGTTGGGGGTTGTGGAAGTACAAACCAAACAGTTGCTGTCTGTGTAGCGGATAAATGGACTACTGTTACGTTTTGTTATTTCTGCTTTTGATGTTATTTTTAACTCCTTACACACGTCAAAGAACGTAAATTTAATTTGTAATCCTGAACGTTACGGTGAGACAAAAACAGAAAGACAGAAGTAAAATTGGAGTATTTGTCAGAATAATGGATGATCCGAAGAGATATAAAAACGAAACGCTAAGTCAATACCAAAGAGCTCGCACGTACAAAGATAAACTCTTTTTCGGTTGTGCCAAATCGCCAATGTGGTGCAAAGTAAAATTCTTCCGCGTGTCAAAGCGTTGAGCCTATAAACGGAAACGGTAAAAAATAAAACACACATTCCACATGAGTTATCTAAATTAGAAGCGTTTGGCGCTATAAAGTTATTATTTTCGATTTTTTGTCATGAGAATTAAACATTTCGAATATCAAATAGGTTAATTATGTATATCTAACATATTAATGGCATCCTGGGCGAAGTAGTTTATTATCTTGATGCATGAATTTAAATATTTTGCACAGAAGGTGGAATAAACCTACACCATTTTGGACAGGCAATCAAAAGCGAACATTGTTGATAACACATATATACACTCAATAAAGTAGCAAGTAGATTGTAACACGCGCGTTTGGAAACTAAGAATATCTCGACACAAATGTAAACAACTGTGTGACTATACTTAAAGTGGCTTCCAATCACGCCTGGTAAGTCTACCCAATTTAGGTTAGGATATGGTGATCAAACAAATTCACCAAACTGAAACTAAATGACGGCATATGCGAAACTAAACAGGCACAAAACATCTTTACAATCGATTCAAACAGGATTTCTTACAATTTACTGATCTGGAATTTGAAACCAGATCCTCCACTCGATAAATGCAGAAGTGTGTTTATTTGAAACTAAATCAGGTAAGAATATCGCTTTTGCATGTGAGATAAAGGATTTGAACTCGCTGAAATAACGATCACGTAAAACTTGTACGATTACTTTTGAGTGCATTAATTAAAACATCGACACAGAGTTATTAATGATCAACAAGCTTGTTTCAGATGGCATCTCCCCGCAACACAAATAAGTCCTTATAACCATCTCCCCCTTCTACCCCTGAGTGCTAAGGGGGGGGGGGGGACACGCGACGGACAGTCCAGCAACAAGTAGCTTCAGCCACTTAACCGACTAGGACATTTCAAGGTAGACATGCGATAGACAAGTGGATAGCTGCCACGCGCTGCTCCGATTAGTAGGTTTATTTATTCAGTTATAAAACTTATTTACAAAAGAAGATAGTAAATAAACTATACAAATAAAAATGAAACAATACAAACAAAATAAAGCAGCAAAAGATAACACAGCAACAAACAGAGAACAAGAACAATGACAATTTATTTTAATTATTGTTATAAGGTTGTGGTTTGATTCAGCCCCCGCCAATACTGACTGAAGGACTTCTTCAGTCATAACGAGCATGATTTAAGTCGCTATAAATTCATTTATAACATCTGTATACAATAAATAATACCCACTTTCCTCGAAATACGTATAAACTACACGTTGCACCATATAGGTGGCATACAATAAATCATCAGAGATAGGGTTTTCTTCGTAAACCATAATGACAAACCAATTGCAATTCAAAAACATTTACGCAAATCCATCGTGGTATCTCAAGATGGTCGTTAAAATTTCATTCATTCGTACCAATTATCTTGGAAAAGAAGAAAATTACAGAAAAATACGTTTAAGGGCAAAGGGTAGTCTCTCCGTCAAAAACCGCAGAAAATGTTAATTATTAAATTATATCTCAACATAGCAACAAGAAATCGAAAATCTAAATCAGCAGTGCACTTTGCTTTGGTAAGCCCTACAGATTAAATTAAATATTATAACCATTAGCGTTGTATTTTTATTATAATTCAATAATTAGTAATAAAATTAATTATTTATAAAAAAACATACTGATTATAACATAAGTCACGACAAAGCGGATTCAATGTGTAGGGCTTACTAATCCACAGTGCGCTGTTGATTTAGATTTTCGATTTCGAAGCCCATTCTTGTGATATAATTTAAAAATGAAAATTTTGTGCGGTTTTTGACGAAGAGGTATCCTTCCCTGTTAACACTTAAAAACCTATATCATGCAAGTTTAACTAAACATAATATAGTAAGTGTTACTATTACATTCTACTCAGTAAAAACCAATATAATTAAGATCATTATAATTATCTCGCATGCTCGAAATACTTAAATCTAAATGAAAATAGGGTGTTTCAATCGTATTCATATTTCCATCATTAGCGGTATAAGGGTAAACATCATGGGACGGAAACGTTACTTTAATCGCAATACCGGAGCCGAATCACCATAAAGCTCCATTGCGTGCCCTCTTGATAAGCTCTGGTCACGACCAGCCTCGATGTATACAGGAGGCGGTAGCACAGTTCCTGATCCCTGGCTCTGATTGGCTGAGTGGCTTCTAGTTAGTGCACAGAGGCACTACGAGCACTAAATGAGGGCTAACCAGCCTTATATATAATGGAGGCGGTGGGCACAGTTCCTGATCCCTGGCTCTGATTGGCTGAGTGGCTTCTAGTTAGTGCACAGAGGCACTACGAGCACTAAATGAGGGCTAACCAGCCTGATATATACAGGAGGCGGTAGCACAGTTCCTGATCCCTGGCTCTGATTGGCTGAGTGGCTTCTAGTTAGTGCACAGACGCACTACGAGCACTAAATGAGGGCTAACCAGCCTGATATATACAGGAGGCGGTAGCACAGTTCCTGATCCCTGGCTCTGATTGGCTGAGTGGCTTCTAGTTAGTGCACAGAGGCACTACGAGCACTAAATGAGGGCTAACCAGCCTGATATATACAGCAGGCGGTCAGCACAGTTCCTGCTCGCTGGCTCTGATTGGCTGAGTGGCTTCTAGTTAGTGCACAGAGGCACTACGAGCACTAAATGAGGGCTAACCAGCCTTATATATACAGGAGGCGGTAGCACAGTTCCTGATCCCTGGCTCTGATTGGCTGAGTGGCTTCTAGTTAGTGCACAGAGGCACTACGAGCACTAAATGAGGGCTAACCACTGCAGTGGCGTAGCTATCGGGTGGCAGAGGGTGCTGTTGCACTCGGGCCCGGGCCCCTCCGGGGCCCGGGCCCTCTCTCCAACTCCATGTTTGTCCCATTAATTGATGTATGGTTTTAACCTGATGACAATTTTTATTGGAACAAAATTATTGAGGCTACCAATTTACAATTATTTCGCTCTCATTGGGCAAGACAAATTTGGTATTAGACTTGACAGCTCAACATGCAAGAACTGACCGGCGAAAAAAGTTTCAACTAAAAAAAAATGTGAAGCTTGTATCCATAGGGAAACAAAATACAGTAATCCCCCTATTCAATTCCACAGAAAAGGACTCAAAGAGTAATCGTTGCTTGACTGCACTTACAAACGAATTTGGCTATTTTTTTACTATAAATAGTTATCCAATTAGCTTTTCTTGGAATTGAATAAATAAGTGACAAATAGACGGATTTGCCATAGTCAGGAAAAGCTATTTGGACCGATGGCTTCTCTTATAGGAAAGGGTTGGTAATCAATTCAGTGTTCGTTGCTCCCTCATTGGGTGTGGGCGCGTGTGTGAACTCTGAGACTGAGTGTCCCCGTTCCTCTTAGTGCTTTTACTGCGGTTAGTTCTACATATTTTAAAAACTAATATTTGTTGGATTATTGTGTATGATTCTGTCGTGTGATTGGCGTTATTGAAATATAGTAGGCCTATTAGGCCTATATACAGAATGAACGTGTATAAACATGAAAGTGGCGCCATGAAAAGGAAGAAAATAAAATAAAGTGATAAACGAATCAAAACAGCTACCAAAACTTGACACAAACTTTCAAGTACGTACTAGTCGTCCATCACGCAGTGCAACCGTACCAACCGTAAGTAAAGATACAACAGACTCATGGTATCATTGTATCATGCAACAGACTCAATAGCTATAGCCGATCCTGAAGATAATCAAGAGCAACAGCAACTTTTAGTTGAAGAGTTACACAATGATGATTTACCGGTACAGGAACCTACTGATATCCCTGAGCCAATACTAGCTACTCTACCGAAAACACCAACTTAAATAAAGTAATGTCTCAATATAAACGATTCATTATCTCTTTAGGACTGTGCAAACCATGTGGCACATTCCCGCGCGATAAAAAGAGCGGTTAAGCGGTAGTTATCTTGAGTATGTGTTTTGTGCGTATAAACAAAAAATGGGGGGGGGCCGTCGTGTCCAGTTTGCACCCGGGCCCGTAAAGACGTTGCTACGCCACTGCTAACCAGCCTTATATATACAGGAGGCGGTAGCACAGTTCCGGGTCCCTGGCTCTGATTGGCTGAGTGGCTTCTAGTTAGTGCACAGAGGCACTACGAGCACTAAATGAGGGCTAACCAGCCTGATATATACAGGAGGCGGTATCACAGTTCCTGATCACTGGCTCTGATTGGCTAAGTGGCTTCTAGTTAGTGCACAGAGGCACTACGAGCACTAAATGAGGGCTAACCAGCCTGATATATACAGGAGGCGGTATCACAGTTCCTGATCCCTGGCTTTGATTGGCTAAGTGGCTTCTAGTTAGTGCACAGAGGCACTACGAGCACTAAATGAGGGCTAACCAGCCTGATATATACAGCAGGCGGTCAGCACAGTTCCTGCTCGCTGGTTCTGATTGGCTGAGTGGCTTCTAGTTAGTGCACAGAGGCACTACGAGCACTAAATGAGGGCTAACCAGCCTGATATATACAGCAGGCGGTCAGCACAGTTCCTGCTCGCTGGTTCTGATTGGCTGAGTGGCTTCTAGTTAGTGCACAGAGGCACTACGAGCACTAAATGAGGGCTAACCAGGCTGATATATACAGCAGGCGGTCAGCACAGTTCCTGCTCGCTGGTTCTGATTGGCTGAGTGGCTTCTAGTTAGTGCACAGAGGCACTAAGAGCACTAAATGAGGGCTAACCAGCCTGATATATACAGCAGGCGGTAGCACAGTTCCTGATCCGTGGCTCTGATTGGCTGAGTGGCTTCTAGTTAGTGCACAGAGACACTACGAGCACTAAATGAGGGCTGACCAGCCTGATATATACAGGAGGTGGTGGGCACAGTTCCTGATCCCTGGCTCTGATTGGCTAAGTGGCTTCTAGTTAGTGCACAGAGGCACTACGAGCACTAAATGATGGCTGACCAGCCTGATATAAAGGTCTAAGGTATGTTTGTTATGTATCTCACCCGTGATATAAAAGTATAGAGCTACTGTGTTTAAACGACCATAGCGCAGTAGTTAAATTGAAATTGTGCACGTAATAGTTCAAACATATGTCGCCTACTTGCTACGTTCGCTTGAGAAAGTTCATACACTAACAGTACGCCAAGACATTCAAGATGTAGCGCTGCCAAAATGTGTTTTGTCTACACTACTGTAGTTTAATGAACTTCGGATAAATATTTAGTAAGCTACTAATTTGTTACTACCATGGCAACCAGCCTTCCCATTCGTGGTTGTCGTGGTGAAAACAAGCTAGTTGCTTTCTAAATATTTATCCGAAGTTCATCCTATCGGACCTAAATATTCAACAATGAGTAGTGACTATAAATACTAAATAGCATCATTGCTCTAGTTCATTTCTTTGCCACCAGAATGCATCGAGACTATTTTTAATGGCACTACTAAACCTGCGATAGCACACAGGAACGATACATCTTAGCAGCGCTATCACGTGAAACTTGGAGTTGCGTTTTGGTGAGTGTGTGAACTATCAACTATATGTGCGTACGCAGCCACTACGGCACAACTAACAGAAACATTTTGTTTGAAATAAAGTATCGTTGATCTATCGTAACCGAAGAATGCATCATTCCGTCGTGAACATTAAATCAAGGCTTGCGTATGGCAACAATAAACATGTTTATAGACTCGTAACACTTTACAATTGGAATTGTGTGGGCTAGAGTTACCAATTGCAATTGCGCTCTACAACTCTCCAATCACATTCGACCAGCAGACAATCCTAAAATCGTGCAACCAAAAAATAGATTAAGACAAGCTTTAAGATCACATACAAATACCTAAGTTATTAGTTCAATGTTTACATTTTAACATAATGGTTCCTTGAAGTTATGATGTGACAGTGCTCTGTACGTTTAACCGTTCTCATTCCTGATTGGTTCACGAGTCTACAATGCCATATTTCAGTTTAGAGTTCGGTCTCTCAAAAGATTGCCCAACTGAGCTACTGCGCATGCGCCGTCAATCGTATACCGATACTCGAATCTACTATTGCAATTGACAGTTGCAATCCTAATGTGATACGGGCTTCACACGTATTCCTCGCAAATCACCTGATAAGTAATGGAAGAGTTACAAACTATTACTATGTCACTCACAAATACGTAGAAACAGACGGTTGATAGATGAGGACCTTCCATAAATCATACTCCTACCTTGAGCACTCGAAATCATTCATTGAAAAGGAATAACACTGAGGTCGATTGTTGGAAACATATTTCATTATTTGTAGATAGAACCGCAGACTAAAGGAAACAGCCATATCAATACATTTTACTTTATATTTTTTGATTCAACTTGATCGCATTCCTTCAGTTTAAAGTACATCCAGGACATTCCCTTTTGCTGTTGTATTGTGACAAGAACCCTAGAAGAAGTACACTTTTTAGTTTCTTTTTGGAGTTGTAGAAGTATTCGCCAAAGCGTGTACCAGAATATCTTTACCACTGGAATATTATTACTGTTTGCCTTACACGTTGTGAAGCGCAATTCAGAAAAAAAACTTGGGAGTCTCAAAATACACTTATCATAACCTGACCTAACCTAACCGGAAATAAGTTTTAGCCAATCCCAGTTCCACCATTTGCAACAAAATTCGCAAAAGCCTGCGAGATACAACAATTCTAACTATATTATGGTCCTAATTCACCATCTTCTTCACAATATGCAATAATATGCAATAATATGCAATAATGCTTTCCTAAGCCATTCATCCGACTGCGATGAAATTTTGGTGAGTTAAGGGCAAAGGGTAGTCTCTACGTCACAAACCGCAGAAAATGTTCATTTTTAAATTATATCTTAAGATTGCAACAAGAAATCGAAAATCTAAATCAGCAGCGAACTTTGCTTTGGTAAGCCCTACAGATTGAATAAAATATTATAACCATAAGCGTAGTATTTTGATTATAATTCGATAATTAGTAATTAAATTGATTATTTATAAAAAAACATACTGATTATAATTTAAGTCACGACTTAGCGCATTCAATGTGTAGGGTTTACTAAACCACAGTGCGCTGTTGATTCAGATTTTCGATTTCGAAGCCCATTCTTGTGATATAATTTAAAAATGAAAATTTTGTGCGGTTTTTGACGTAGAGGTATCCTTCCCTGTTAACGCCCGCTAAGGTTTATGAATGATTACAACCCCCCCTCCCCGCCAACCCCGTCACCCCTCCACCCTCACTGAGACACCAACATGCAATAATTCGTTCTATTATTATTCATCCGATTGCAATACATTTTTGGTGAGTTGTTGTGCGCACGCCCGCGAAGGTTTCTGAATGAGTACAACCGCCCCCCCCCCCCCCCCTTTGTGTACCACCAGACGCAAAAATATATTGTGTGTCAAAAGCACTTCAAAAAACACAATTAAATCATAAACACTTTATTTCTTTTAGTGGAATTGCAACGCATGCCGGGTTTGCTAGTTCAAAATAAATGGCAGTTGTCATGTTTGATCGTGGCAAGCGGCTAATCGTGTTTATGGTTACTATTGAGTTAGTATTTCTTATGGAAAATATCAAGTAATTAAACAATTCCATAGCAAAATCCCGTACTTGGCACTGTTGTCTGTGCATATGGCCCTAAGAGTTTGTTGAAACCGGCCACATCACAGGCAAGTTTATGCCTGTTCTTTACTTAGTATTTTAGTGGGTAATTTGTTTAGAAAACAAACTTGTCGTTCCATGATAATTAGTGCTAGCGTGTGTTTACTACTTGACTTACTACGAAATGAAGACAAGATAATACAACTCTGGGAGAGAAACGTTAGGAAAATGAGTCTCAGATTCCCACTGACGTTACTGGATACGAGTCGTTGTCTCTTGAATCCAGTAGATGTATACAACAATTACAAGTTAATAATTAAATAAATAATTGTTAATAATTAAATAAATAAGAAGTTAAGTGAAATACTGGCGGATGGAACTACGCCGTAGAGTTTACGGTGCATAATGTCGTGTTAGAGCTGATGAATCCAATAGATGTATACAAGAAGTTAAGTGAAAGACTGGTGGATGGAACTACACCGTAGAATTAGCGGTGCATAATGTCGTGTTATAGCTAACTTTTCTTCGTATTTAACATTTTCAAAGATTTCTGAAGATAAAATATATACTAAGGTAAAGCAGACTATGTCATGCTCAATGATTTAAGTATATGTTTACTGTTCAGTATGGGCAGGAATAAAAGAGCAAAACAAACTGTATAGGCTAAAATATGGTAAGTTGAAACAAGTTGAAATAAGGACAATGAAACACAGAGGTTATATTGTCTACCTATAAAACATGCAGTAAAATTATGCGAGTCGAGATTTCCTCTCTAAGATAAATCCATTTATCCAGATTCTAGACTAAACGTTTTCCCCGGCCTCGGTAGCCATTCAGCTGTTCCCACAACTCGCCATTTTGTGGACATAAAGCGATTACGCGGGGCACTTTGCGTCGCGACGGCCTGCATGCATTTGTGACGTCACACGCACCGTTTACCGACTCTCTGACGACGCGGCCACAATCCAATCCCGGAGTACGGCTAGAATTTTGTGAAATTAACTTTTCATGCGAGTCGCCGTGAAAATATGTCCGTGATAAATTCACATCACGCGGCGCGCGGGAACTGTGTACGGACTACGGCTACGACCGAGAGAGACGGGATAGGGATTGGACGCCGTCATATTTTACACACACACTCTCTCTTTCAAAGTGGAGAATACAGGATTTCTTATTCCAAGGACATTAAGGAACTGTATCCATTCAAGAGTTCGCTCACGAAGTCATAAGTTGTAAGTGTGCGCGCGATCTCGGGGAAAAGCCTTTCGGAAAAGCGTTGCAGATGAAAGAGAACGTGGAAAATATTACATAAGAAAGTTTTAAGGAAAATTGATTTTCTCTCTGTTACGGCTCGCGGGGTGGCGCCTACATCGTTGGGCTGCCGGAAGTTAGATGCACGAGCGTGATAGCCGGCCACGCGACGCAACGCGCATGCGCACACACAAGGATTATTCATTTACGCGTCGGAGCTCACGGGAGAAAGCGAAACGACCTCTGTTTTGATGATGCGGCCGTAATCTAAGGAACAAACGACCACATTCATCTCACCCTGTGCCGGGAGTCCACGCTGTGATTGATACTTTAACGCAACTACCGGAGTCAAGTGACGTGTTGATTTGCGCTGACGTACGCAATTAAATAATTAATCAGTGAACGAATCGTGCCGGCCTATCGTGTGGCCGTTGTGAATCCCATCGAGTCACCAGGAGTTAAGGTCACAGATAAAGAAAGTGCACCTTAATATTATAAAATGTCCAAATAATGTGTTGGTAGGCCTCATCCCCATCCAATTATTGTCTGGAATATCTAAAACGCATTAATACAAACGTATGTTAAACATGTGTTTAATCAGTACAAAATTAATATTGTTCATAAACAACAAAAAACGCTTACTTTAAATTTCCTACAACTGTAGTGTTCAACACAAATAGCTTGAAAAGCATTTTGCAAGTATATTCAACATGACACTTTTGGAGCGATAGGGGGATAATCTAGATATTACCAGGATGTTCAGTCATTTTGAGAAAGGATTCTGAATGTATTACGTTTGGATCAGCTTAGACAAAATGGCATTTTATTGAGATTGTCCAATTTTATCAAAACACTATCAACACAGACCTTATCTGTGCTACCAATTTTGAATATTTTTTTCTGTAAATCTGTAGATATTAATAATGTTTATAGCCCGTATCAGTACAAAAAGTTGTTATTGAAGATCATTTTACAACGCTTATATTTACTTCATGTGTTTGTCTGGCGTGTTTGTTTGGACGGAATCTTATAATCGATATTTCACACACTTATTAATGTCTAATTTAAATGAAGTTGTTCACACATACGTATTCTTGATGACAATAGATGAATCATTTAACAGATGCACTAATTTGTTAGTTAATTTATCATAATTAATTAATCAAAACTTTATATGGGAATCGATATTTCACTCACTTTTCTGTGTCCGATCGAGCTGAAATTTTTCACACACACGTATATTCTTGATGACAATACATAAATCAATTTATCACATTACTAGTTTATCAATTAATTCATCATAATTAATTAATCAAACAAAGCTTCATATGGGAAATTGGTCACAGCTAGTGAGGATGGGTCAACTAGATGCAGGTATCAGAATTACACACCCGCTGGTTGTTCGGGACTCAAATATCCACGACGAAAGCATCGGAAATGATGCTATTTTTTGTTTCTTTGCTATGCGGCGACAACGCTCAACGCGCTCCACTTGCAAGTTCAACCCCGTGCGGTGAGTCATTCACCATGTACGCATAGTTGCGTTCCCCTCGCATGGTTCGACCTCACAGTTGATCGATGGAGTTAGTGCCAGCGCAACTACTGTTACAACATTCGTTGACTAAAAAGTATAAGATAATATTACATGAAAAAAAAATACTTTTTTAAAACAACGCGTACATTTAAATGTTTAAAATTAAAAAATAAATTTTCGCCCAACAAATCTTTGCCTTACACGGGAAATAAAAGCGTTTGGCGCTTTCCCTCCATGAACAACAAAATTCTGTAACCTGATTCAATACCGTAGCGCCCAACGCTTTTTTTTTCGAGTAAGGCAAAGATTTGTTGGTAAAATTTATTTTGTACTTTTAAGTACATTTAAAGCATTGTTTTAAAAAAGGAATTTTTGGTATGTAATATTATTAGAGATAATAAAAAAAAAATGATTTTATAATTGAATCGAACACTCGTAAGCTAAATCTATGCCCGACGTATGTCTAGTCCCCCCCCCCCCCCACCCCCACCCTTCTTCGGTGTTCGTATGGGAACCGGCTAAGCGACTGCGGCTAAACCGTTGAGTGATATCGAAACCACAGCGGATACCAAACACGTTGTAGTTGTGCCAAAGATTAACCCTTTATAATCTTTGGCATTACTAAGCTCTTTGATCTTGACAGCTGAGCGCGCGGCAATACGCACTGTTCACGCACACTCGAACCAAAGGGAACCAGGTCCTGGGATACTTTCATTGTAAATGAGAATTCATAGAACATCAAAGAATTTGATTTATAAAGCTTGACAGCGCACGCACGTCCAAACTGGGCTCGTATTCGTAATACTATAACCTTTGACCCTATTTCGACGGGCGATTGGTTTCTGATTCCATGCGTTATTATTTTGTTTCAAGAACGGATTTGATCAACATTGTAAAGGGTAAAGAATAAAGAGATTTGAAGTGATCAACTAAGCTTTTGCGTGTATGAATGTCTGTTGTGGGATATATCAGATGTATTGCCGTCTGATGGCTCAAGCGTTGGAGCGCAGGACGTTGGTTGCGACCCAGCACGTGTTTCTGGAACTGTCTTTAATCTCTACCATCTCTCGCATGTTTATGTTTACAGTAATAGAGACGTAATGCAACAAGAATCTTCATCAGCTTTACCTCTGAACTTGTCACTAAGTGGTAACGTATTTGACGATTGGAAAACACGTCCGAAGTACCTTTTGTAGATTCAATTGCAGCAATCGCCTATCATGACTCGAAAAGTCTTTTGGTTTTGATTCTATTTACTTTATTTATTTAATATCTATTATATTCAGTAATAAAACAGATTTACAAATGATCAAACCGTTTGGTCACAATTTAAGGTGCTGGTATCGAACACGTGTACTCCTGAGCAAGTCTAACATTCTACCATTGTGTTTATAATCCCCCCGTAACGATTATAAACACAATGGTTCTTCCGTCAACTCACCTGTAACGTGTGCTGGTGCAGCCCCCATTGCCACCCATGCACCGATTGCACCGATTGCACCCATGCACCCTTTGCACCCATGCACCCTTTGCACCCATTGCACCCATGCACCCATTGCGACCATGTACCCATGCACCGATTGCACCCATGCACCCTTTGCACTCATTGCACCCATGCACCGATTGCACCCACGCACCCTTTGCACCCATTGCACCCATGCACTCATTGCGACCATGCACCGATTGCACCCATGCACCGATTGCACCCATGCACCGATTGCACCCATGCACCCTTTGCACTCATTGCACCCATGCACCGATTGCACCCATGCACCCTTTGCACTGATTGCACCCATGCACTCATTGCGACCATGTACCCATTCACCCATGCACCCATTGCACCCATGCACCCTTTGCACCCATGCACCGATTGCACCCATGCACCCATTGCACCCACGCACCCATTGCGACCATGCACCCATGCACCGATTGCAACCATGCACCCTTTGCACCCATGCACCGATTGCACCCATGCACCGATTGCACCCATGCACCGATCGCACCCATGCACCCTTTGCACCCATTGCACTCATGCACCCATGCACCCATTGCGCCCATGCACCCATTGCAACCATGCACCCATGCAACCTTTGCACCCATTGTCACCCATGCACCCATACATCGATTGCACCCATTGTCACCCATGCACCCTTTGCACCCATTGCACCCATGCACCCATGCACCCATTGCACCCATGTACCCATGCACCCTTTGCACCCATACATCGATTGCACCCATTGTCACCCATGCACCCTTTGCACCCATTGCACCCATGCACCCATGCACCCTTTGCACCCATGCACCCATTGCACCCATGCACCCATGCCTTCGATCGTAATATCACAAATATTATGAAAATAAATGTCACTGCCCTGTACGTTGTATACGAGATAAAATCTCGTCACTTTTCAAGTCGATTCTCAAGGTCACAACACTGAAATTACTAACTTCTAAAGTTTCCATCAGAATTAGATGTGTTTTTGTGTGTGCATAAATCAATGGCTGAGATATTAATAGCAAAAAAAAAAAAAAAAAAAATGGCATTGTTATTAATTTCGTATTGTTGATTCAACAATGAATTAGCCGGGACATTTTCACATGAGCACCAAACACCATAATTGAGATATATATTTTTTTTGTTAAGCTTAATAACCATTTGAGGTACAAACGGATGGATTATTTATTTTTTAGATTTAAAATACAAGAACAAATTATTTTTTACTTGTTATAATTATTTAGATTCTTCGATTTCCATTGCACAATAAAGTTTAGGATTTTTTTATTTTTATTCTACCAAAGGTAATAATTATTCCATCCGATGGCACCTTCCGTTATTATAAAAGAATATCCACAGAAAGTTTCACTTTGATTGCTCAAATATTGTAGACACTAAAATGTCCCACCTTCTGAAAAATGTAAACAAAAGTTATCCCAGAAATGACTGTCAAAGTTTAGTAAGTTGTGAAATGATCATAGTAATCGAGTTCAAACAAACTTCAAAAACAGATATCAATAATGAAATGTAAGTATTGTGTGTTATATCTTAGGTTTAGAACACAACATAATATTTGATTCAAAAAAAAAAAGTGCAAAAAAACGAGATTTTATTCAGAATTTCAGTGTTGTCCCTCCTTAAACAACATGAAAATCGTTGGTGAAATAGTACCCCCGGTTAATAACTAATAATTGATAAATAATAAATAAAATAACTAATAACTCTCCAATCCCACCCCACCCCCACTCTGAACGCGAACACATCCTTTGTGTACGCATCCTTAATAGGGGGCGTGTAACAAGCAACGTAGCTTATTCGAATAAATATTCAGAGCAGTTTGTTTATAAGTCATCATTGTTTGTTCTTTTCAATACTCCTATTGTAAACTATGGAAATTTAAACAGCCATCTCGGGGAGCACTGAAATGAAAGTGTAATACTAACGCGTGTATTCGTATTCATTGCATGGTGAATACCATCTCAGTTCACTGTTCAGTGTGATGGAGGAATGGTCCGTCCTCAGTAGCTCATTTGGTTGGGGCCAGATGCTAATGGACGACTTGCGATGTACCCGCCCCCTGACGTCACGCAGCAACATGGCGCCGCAAGTGAGTCAACATTCGCAAACAGTTACGGATTCTCGCGCATACCACTCGACACTAATCTCGATCTAGCTGTTATGTTATTCATGTTTATGGTATAGCCCATATGAAAGCATATTAAGGCCGAATTTTAACAGGTTGTCATGTTGGTTTCAAAATAATAGACACAGTAGTTTACTAGTTATAAGAAATCACGTATCGAAAACGGAAAAGTTGACAATACGACTTTTTTTTTATCCACTTCAATTGTAGAAAAACTTATCATCGGATTTTGATGGGAGTAATTTAAAAATACGCAGGCAACCTGTAGGACTAGAAAGAAATAAACTTTCTAGATAGAAAGTGCACCGAACGAAAATTTTCAGCATGCACCAATACGCAAGGTGTGTAGTTTCAGGGTCCAAACGACGGTCTGACGAGCTATTAGGCCGTGAAAACGTCGCACCCTGCATATTAGTGCATGCTGTAAATTTTCGTTCGGGGCACTTTCTATCTAGAAAGTATATTTCTTTCGAGTCTAAAAGGTTGCCTTCGTATTTAAAAATAACTCTCGTCAAAATCCGATGGTTAGTTTTCCGCTAATTGAAGTGGATAAGACAAAACTCGTAGTGTCGAATTATGTCATGTTTGATGCGTGAATTCATATAACAGGTTAACGACTGTGTCTATAATTTTGAAACCATCATGACATAAACCGTTAAAATGTAGCCTAAGTACGCTTTCATATGGGTTTTATCTTCAAAATGAATAACATATCAGCTAGATCGAGATTAGTGTCGTGTGGTGTGCGTGAGATTGCGCGCAGAAAGTACCGACTTATCCTCACTTGTCCCTAGTCAGCCAGTGCTCGCCCCAAGCTCCTCCCACCTGAAGTGGTCAATTGTTGCAGGAAACGTCGTGTTTCTTCAGGTGACTTAACTAGGTATTGCGGTATTTGGAGTATTCGGAAAGAAATGCCCTATGTCTATCCCAATATTCGCCTTGTAAACTGAAGAAAACCTGGGGAAAAACCGTTAGTCAGCATTGCCGATGGCTGGCGTCGAACAGGGGACCTCTCGAATAGGAGTCTCGCGTTTTACCGCTGAGCCACCTATATCAATATCCTAACGTATCCCACATAATAGTGAAAATGCATTTTAACCCCGCTTGTCATATGTTTCTTGGTAATAGTCCATCGTCTTCATCTGTCACCCCTAGTCTCGCATTGCATGGCTGTAATGGAGATTAAAACGCTTCTTGCATCATGCTTGATTCCTAAAAAAAAAGTCATGTCATGTCATGTTATGTCATGTCATGTCATGTCATGTCATGTCATGTCATGTCATGTCATATCTTTTAGTCATGTTAATGGTTAGGACCTGCCTCATTGGTATGTGGGTCACGATAGTCTTCCGAACATGTGTGATACTGAGAGAAACGGCCGCGAAAGTCCATATCTTGGGGATTGTACGTTTTCTTTAAAGGATCAAACACTGTTATCATAGTGTACTTGTTGCTAATTTAGTGGAACGCAGGGTGTTTCTTTTTACCCTTCTTGTAAGTGTTTGGGAACCTTTATTACAACGCTTATATTAGCTTGCCTTGTTTGTCTGGACGGAATATTTGAATCGATATTCCACCTACTTCTAGATGTCCGATTAAGCTGAAATTTTTTACACAGACGTATTCCTGATGACAATACATGAATCAACTGTCATATTTACTAAATTGGCAATTAATTTATCATGATTAATTAATTAATGTTTTATATGGAAATCGATGTTTATATTCCACCTACTTCTAAATGTCCGATCAAGCTGAAATGTTTTACACAAACGTATTCCTAATGACAATACATGAATCAACTGTCACATTTACTAAATTGTCAATTTATTCATCATAATTAATTAATTAATGTTTTATATGGAAATCGATGTTTAACCCACATCCCAACGTCAAATCGAGTTGAAAGTTTTACTAAATTACACAAGAAACAATACACGAATCATTTGTCATATTTACTAAATAATTAATTGATTCATCATAATTAATTAATTGATGTTTTATATGGGAATCGATATTTCACCCACTTTCCAACGTTGAATTGAGCTGAAAGTTTTCACACAGACGTATTCTTAATGACAATACATGAATCAATTGTCATATTTACTAAAACATCAATAAAGTCATCATAATTAATTAATTGATGTTTTATATGGGAATCGATATTTCACCCACTTCCGAACGTCACGTTGAGCTAAACGTTTTCACACAGACGTGTTCTTAATGACAATACACGAATCAATTGTCATATTTACTAAATATTCAATTAATTCATCATAATTAATTAATGTTTTATATGGGAATCGATGTTTAACCCACTTCCGAACGTAGAATTGAGCTGAAAGTTTTCACACAGACGTATTCTTAATGACAATACACGAATCAATTGTCATATTTACTAAAAATAGTCAATTAATTCATCATAACTAATTAATGTTTTACATGGGAATCGATGTTTCACCCACTTCCCACGTCGAATCGAGTTGAAAGTTTTCACACAGACGTATTCTTAATGACAATACATGAATCAACTGTCACATTTACTAAATAATCAATTAAGTCATCATAATTGATTAATTGATGTTTTATATGGGAATCGATAAAACACCCACTTTCGAACGTCAAATTGAGCTGAAAGTTTTCACACAGACGTATTCTTAATGACAATACATGAATCAATTGTCATATTTACTAAATAATCAATTAAACCATCATAATTAATTAATCAATATTCGATATTTATTCGATTGCAAGATTCTTTAAGACTAAAAAGTATAAAATAATATTATATGAAAAAAAATTTTTTTTTTTGAACAACGCTTATATTTAAATGCACTAAAAAGTAAAAAATAAATTTTCGCCCAACAAATTTTTGCCTCACTCGGAAAATAAAAGCGTTGGGCGCTTTCAGTATTGACATAGATTGCAGTATTCTGCTGTTTATGCAGGGAAAGCGCCCAACGCTTTTATTTTCCGAGTGAGGCAAAAATTTGTTGGGCGAAAATTTATTTTTTACATTTTAGTGCATTTACATATAAGCGTTGTTTTTAAAAAAAATATTTTTTTCATGTAATATTTACATGTTGTGATTACCGCGTCGGGAATAAAGTATACTGTTAAAAAATCAGCTGTTGCTACTACTTAAAATGAAACATTAGTTCATACTTTTATCTTAATACAACAGCATATAAAACAACATATATAATTAATTAATAATTTTTCGTAGGAATACCCGTTTCCGTTATAGGGTTATAGGGTGCACAGCTGCACACCAGTTTTACCTGATGTGCCCCTTTTCAGGTGACTAACTAGGTTATTAAGGCGTTTGGAATGGGGAAGGAATGTCCGAAGGCTATTACTAGGATTCAATCCCACAATTCGTTTTGACGACTGAGGAAAACCTCGGAAAACCATCAGTCGGACCAAAGTCAGACCTGCCGGTGGCCGGAATCGAACCGTCGACCTCCCGAATAAAGTCTCGCATCTTACCGCTAAGCTATCTCTATCGGTACAACATACATGTATTTGTAATGTAGTTTTGGTTTTCTTTTGGTCTGTGAAAGAGACTTCAAAATGGCGCTGTGTCTGTCAGTACAATAATAGCCCCTTCACAGAGGCGCTTTCAGATTATTTGGGGCCCTAGGCGCTGAGAAAATTGGGGCCCCTACTATTCAAATTCAATTCTACAAACATCTTTTTACTGCATTACATCACAATCACTTCTTCCTACACTTTGCATTGGCAAAGCGTCAATTTGATTATTAAAATTACAAGGTTTAAAGTTGAGTCGCTGACACTCACGCCAGACAGCACAGTTTTGCAAGATCCTGCCCCACAGAGTTTCTTAAATAGTTCTTAACTAACAACTATCTGAGATAAATAATCAACCATATTATCAGAAATCTTCGTTTGCCAACAAGTTTTCTTGAGATATTTCATTTATTTGGGGGCCCATAGAGCGAGGGGCCTGGGCGCGGCTAATATTGCGCCTAGACCTTAAATCGCCCCTGCACCTTCAACGACCTTACTTAGGTCAAGGTGTACAATTCATTGACAATAAACCATTCTACGTAATTGGCAAAAAGTATATCTGCCCTTCAATCGGCTACCGATAGAAGTCACTCAGTCGTAAGACGCGATACTCTATTTCGGGAGATCACCGTTACGGTCCCAGCCGCCGTCAATCCAGACTGAAGGTTTTTCCGAGGTTTTGAAGTTGACGAGAAGGACGTAAGGTTGCTGAAGTCATGCATGCAGTGTTGTATGTTCTGTACCTACGCCAGGCCAGGGCGTAGCTCGTCACTCTAGCCCATAGAGACACAGAGTGAGTAGCAATGATGACGTCATGCAGTGTTGTATGTTCTGTACCTACGCCAGGCCAGGACGTAGCTCGTCACTCTAGCCCATAGAGACCCAGAGTGAGTAGCAATGATGACGTCATGCAGTGTTGTATGTTCTGTACCTACGCCAGGCCAGGACGTAGCTCGTCACTCTAGCCCATAGAGACACAGAGTGAGTAGCAATGATGACGTCATGCAGTGTTGTATGTTCTGTACCTACGCCAGGCCAGGGCGTAGCTCGTCACTCTAGCCCATAGAGACACAGAGTGAGTAGCAATGATGACGTCATGCAGTGTGGTATGTTCTGTACCTACGCCAGGCCAGGGCGTAGCTCGTCACTCTAGCCCATAGAGACACAGAGTGAGTAGCAATGATGACGTCATGCAGTGTTGTATGTTCTGTACCTACGCCAGGCCAGGGCGTAGCTCGTCACTCTAGCCCATAGAGACACAGAGTGAGTAGCAATGACGACGTCATGCAGTGTTGTATGTTCTGTACCTACGCCAGGCCAGGGCGTAGCTCGTCACTCTAGCCCATAGAGACACAGAGTGAGTAGCAATGACGACGTCATGCAGTGTTGTATGTTCTGTACCTACGCCAGGCCAGGACGTAGCTCGTCACTCTATCCCATAGAGACACAGAGTGAGTAGCAATGATGACGTCATGCAGTGTTGTATGTTCTGTACCTACGCCAGGCCAGGGCGTAGCTCGTCACTCTAGCCCATAGAGACACAGAGTGAGTAGCAATGACGACGTCATGCAGTGTTGTATGTTCTGTACCTACGCCAGGCCAGGACGTAGCTCGTCACTCTAGCCCATAGAGACACAGAGTGAGTAGCAATGATGACGTCATGCAGTGTGGTATGTTCTGTACCTACGCCAGGCCAGAACGTAGCTCGTCACTCTAGCCCATAGAGACACAGAGTGAGTAGCAATGATGACGTCATGTAGTGTGGTATGTTCTGTACCTACGCCAGGCCAGAACGTAGCTCGTCACTCTAGCCCATAGAGACACAGAGTGAGTAGCAATGATGACGTCATGCAGTGTTGTATGTTCTGTACCTACGCCAGGCCAGAACGTAGCTCGTCACTCTAGCCCATAGAGACACAGAGTGAGTAGCAATGATGACGTCATGCAGTGTTGTATGTTCTGTACCTACGCCAGGCCAGGACGTA
>OX246738.1:80791391-80833852 GCA_945910005.1 Isoperla grammatica
AGGTATAGTACACGATAAGTCATCCTTCCCCGTAAAATAATACAAATACATGTACCAACTTTCATGGTGATATGTCCAACGGTGTCGAAGTCAATTCATTGGTGAGCCCTCTTTGCAGGCACCGATCACCACGTGGGGAAGTTACAGCAAAATGGATAGCATAGAAACCTTCCCCGTGAAAAAATACATATAAGTGCAAAGTTTCATGGTGCTATGTCCAACGGTGTCGAAGTCAATTCATTGGTGAGCCCTCTTTGCAGGCACCGATCACCTCGTGCAAAACCAAAATGGATAGCATAGAAACCTTCCCCGTGAAAAAATACATAAATGTGCCAAGTTTCATGGTGATATGTCCAACGGTGTCGAAGTCAATTCATTGGTGAGCCCTCTTTGCAGGCACCGATCACCACGTGGGGAAGTAACAGCAAAATGGATAGCATAGAAACCTTCCCCGTGAAAAAATACATATAAGTGCAAAGTTTCATGGTGATATGTCCAACGGTGTCGAAGTCAATTCATTGGTGAGCCCTCTTTGCAGGCACCGATCACCACGTGGGGAAGTTACAGCAAAAAGGATAGCATAGAAACCTTCCCCGTGAAAAAATACCTATAAGTGCAAAGTTTCATGGTGATATGTACCAACGGTGTCGAAGTCAATTCATCGGTGAGCCCTCTTTGCAGGCACCGATCACCACGTGCAAAACCAAAATGGATAGCATAGAAACCTTCCCCGTGAAAAAATACATATATGTGCCAAGTTTCATGGTGATATGTCCAACGGTGTCGAAGTCAATTCATTGGTGAGCCCTCTTTGCAGGCACCGATCACCACGTGGGGAAGTAACAGCAAAATGGATAGCATAGAAACCTTCCCCGTGAAAAAATACATATAGGCCTAAGTGCAAAGTTTCATGGTGATATGTCCAACGGTGTCGAAGTCAATTCATTGGTGAGCCCTCTTTGCAGGCACCGATCACCACGTGCAAAACCAAAATAGATAGCATAGAAACCTTCCCCGTGAAAAAATACATAATTATATGTGCCAAATTTCATGGAGATCGGATGAATGGTTTAGTAATGTATAAAGGACATACAAACATACATCTTTCTTTTATATACCTATATAGATATAGATATAGATATAGATAGATTATCCTTCATTCTTGTATATCTTGTCTCGAATATCATAACTGAATTAAGAACGATCATTTAAACATTTGAACATGTGCATTGTTTTGTTCTTGATGTTGTTGCTACTGTTCGTTGCTCTTTGAAGCTCACACGCAGTAATATAGCGGATAAAGTATGTTAATAATATAAATATAACACACAGTGAATCTAGGACCACTGGAGAGAAATCCATTTATACCAAACATATTAGGAAACCTTTTGAAATTATTATAATTTTTAATTTAGAGGTTACAATTTGTTCAAAAATACAAACCAAATGACATATTGTATCAAACAATTTCTACTTGTTACAAATTGCAATGTTTCCCCAATATTTTAATTTAAACGTACTTAAAATAACATATGGTTTGCGTAATAATTATTACTCAATAATTATTGCCCACATATGGCCCATGATAGCTTAAAAATGTGTTGAGCAATGTTGGGTGTGGCTAGTGGCATCTGAATTCATAACCATCCTGAAACCTGAGCTTATAACATGGTATTTAAAGCATGTTTGTTGCCCCCCTGTTTTCCTGTCCAATGTATCATTTCAATCAACCCCATATATAGATGCACGTAAATCAACGACACAATTCTACCTAATTCCAAGTGTAACATTTTTAAGAGTGCATTGTTTCGAATCTAGATGTGAGTAGGAAAAATTACAACACGAAAAAAACTTAAAAGAAAGTTAATATATTCCCATTCAGCCCTTTTATCTAATTTTTTTTTCACGGAATTTATTCTCCTTCATTTACTAACAACTGGTTGGGCCGGACTCACGAAATTAGCATATTTTTCGTTTAAAACACACTTCCCCTGGAGAGTCATATGACAGTGTTTTTCTATTATGTAAAACAAATTTAGTAGAGTATTTGGAAGCTTCCTACATCACCAAAAACCCATCCCTTGCCGATACTTTCATCGAATATTACGATTGCATTCCGTGAGCGTACATACACACAACCTTCTAAATAATAATATAGGAGTTTTTAACAAGATCGAGGGCGGCCGCATTTCTATTTTTATAATACAGACAGGCATGCCACCCTCGTGTCGAAACATTCGTTGCAATTATAAAATGACGGACGAATATTTAGTTTTGTTCCCAGAAGAAAAACACGTCTTGTCGAAAGCATTTAAGAGGATTGATATTTGGGCTTAACGGCTCATATTTTTGCAACGAGGCTAATCGAGACAATTAGAGGGTGATACATGAAGATGAAATAGGGGGCTGTTTGGAGGAAAGGGGCGAATAGGAGGGCGGGGTGAAAAGGGGAAGGGGGAGGAAAAGGGAGGGGGGGAGGTTGTGCACTGCATTTCGTCTGACTTCTCCTCCTCGACCTGTCCGGCTAGGGTGGCCCTACCAGAAGCATACGCTTCCGCCGGCATAGCTCTCGGGATCAACAAAGCACGCGAACCTGCCCACCACGATAAGGTAGCAGTCCCAGGGCAGGGAAAGCATTTAAACTCAAAGTTAAACTGAGTAATTAACTTTTACAATGTTTTTTCGCAAGTATATTTTGCATCACCTATTAAGTCTGTAGATCGTGATCACGCAGCGAAGCTAACATATTGATGTTCATACACTCCTCGAGACAGACACCTCCAAAGTTCGCGTGCGAGATTAGAGTGTAATGTGCAGAGGCGCCGATAGAGTGAGCCATCAATCAGGCTCTGTACTTGTCCTACTCACTTCGTGTTACCAAAGCTGTCTACCAGCTCGGGTACGTTCGGAACACGAACCCCCACGGAAAGGCGATTACAGTACAATTATGATTGACGGGGTTAAGTGTGTTTTGTGTTGCTCGTTAGTCTAGTGGGTTTATTCTTGCTTCCAATGCAGGAGATGGGACTTTGTTATCTGTCCCCCGGTAAACTGACCCAGCGATAAACTGCGCCAATGTCAATTGTCCAGCCGCCTGACATCCCACGAAGGTTCCAAGGTTATTGGGTCTAGTTGATATTGAAGCAGTTTATCGCTGGGTCAGTTTACCGGGGGACAGATTACACCGACTCAATTCCCGGTTCGGGTTGTGTTTTTGTACAAGTTTGGAAATTTACTTCAATCCGTACAATCTATTCAATCTGTGTGTTCAAACTATATGATACTATAGTGTACGTAAACGGTGACGTTGGGAACCTCATATCAAGGAATTATAAAATAACTGAAAATCAGTTATTGCAATTGAGCGGGTAGACATTAAACACAAATATATTTATTTAAGACCAAATATATGGCAACAATTGTATTGGGCTCTAGATGATGCGTATTAAAGTAAAACTATAGAGAAGCGCTCTAGCCTCTGTATGAAGCGTTGATAAGCGACCACGTGACATTATAGTCGGCCATCTTCAGTTGTACGAAAGGTGTGGGGCGGCAATGTCATACTGCCCCCACTCGCCACAGAGTGGTGGTCTGATTCTATCTGCGATATTTAGCGGATCGCGTTGATAAGCGACCACGTGACATTATAGTCGGCCATCTTCAGTTGTACGAAAGGTGTGGGGCGGCAATGTCATACTGCCCCCACTCACCACAGAGTGGTGGTCTGATTCTATCTGCGATATTTAGCGGATGGCGTTGATAAGCGACCACGTGACATTATAGTCGGCCATCTTCAGTTGTACGAAAGGTGTGGGGCGGCAATGTCATACTGCCCCCACTCGCCACAGAGTGGTGGTCTGATTCTATCTGCGATATTTAGCGGATCGCGTTGATAAGCGACCACGTGACATTATAGTCGGCCATCTTCAGTTGTACGAAAGGTGTGGGGCGGCAATGTCATACTGCCCCCACTCGCCACAGAGTGGTGGTCTGATTCTATCTGCGATATTTAGCGGATCGCGTTGATAAGCGACCACGTGACATTATAGTCGGCCATCTTCAGTTGTACGAAAGGTGTGGGGCGGCAATGTCATACTGCCCCCACTCGCCACAGAGTGGTGGTCTGATTCTATCTGCGATATTTAGCGGATCGCGTTGATAAGCGACCACGTGACATTATAGTCGGCCATCTTCAGTTGTACGAAAGGTGTGGGGCGGCAATGTCATACTGCCCCCACTCACCACAGAGTGGTGGTCTGATTCTATCTGCGATATTTAGCGGATCGCGTTGATAAGCGACCACGTGACATTATAGTCGGCCATCTTCAGTTGTACGAAAGGTGTGGGGCGGCAATGTCATACTGCCCCCACTCGCCACAGAGTGGTGGTCTGATTCTATCTGCGATATTTAGCGGATCGCGTTGATAAGCGACCACGTGACATTATAGTCGGCCATCTTCAGTTGTACGAAAGGTGTGGGGCGGCAATGTCATACTGCCCCCACTCGCCACAGAGTGGTGGTCTGATTCTATCTGCGATATTTAGCGGATCGCGTTGATAAGCGACCACGTGACATTATAGTCGGCCATCTTCAGTTGTACGAAAGGTGTGGGGCGGCAATGTCATACTGCCCCCACTCGCCACAGAGTGGTGGTCTGATTCTATCTGCGATATTTAGCGGATCGCGTTGATAAGCGACCACGTGACATTATAGTCGGCCATCTTCAGTTGTACGAAAGGTGTGGGGCGGCAATGTCATACTGCCCCCACTCGCCACAGAGTGGTGGTCTGATTCTATCTGCGATATTTAGCGGATCGCGTTGATAAGCGACCACGTGAAATTATAGTCGGCCATCTTCAGTTGTACGAAAGGTGTGGAGCGGCAATGTCATACTGCCCCCACTCGCCACAGAGTGGTGGTCTGATTCTATCTGCGATATTTAGCGGATCGCGTCGAAATTAACATATTTGTGATGGGACGGAAATGTACAGTACATTTTGCCACCATGTTGTTTAGGAAACATTATTTCGTGTAATTAATTTACTTCATGAACGAAGTTGCCACAAAACATCAAATTTATGGCGTTTAATCCACTTATTCCAAATTTCAAGTGTCGGAATCTCCGTTCGACCGCGCTCGTGAGAACTATGAACTAAGAACTAACAGAACTATGAAACCCCCAAACACAGTGGGCGTGACCAATGAGGCTGGTGTACCCTTCTAAATGGAAGAGCACCTTTTATAAATGCATGAAATAATAACGCCAGGAATGTGTTAATTTGTGTTGAAACAGGCACATTCCTGCCGTGTTAGATTCAGATAAGACTTCTGCACGAGGACAGTAAGAGTAAGTAAATTAACTAATCACGGAAGCCGTACCATATACCGTGCAAGGTTAGGTGGAAGAGCGAGCAACATGCTCGAACCTCGCCGTTTGTAAAATGTACACTGTTTTTAAATAAAGTCCATTTATTATTATTTTATTCTTCTTCTTCTTCTTCTTCTTCTTCTTCTTCTTCTTCTTCTTCTTCTTCTTCTTATTATTATTATTATTATTATTTTTATTATTATTATTATTATTATTATTATTATTATTATTATTATTATTATTATTATTATTATTTTATTGTTGCAATACATACAAACTCGGTCAAAACCGGCATAAACATGTTGTACGGACACAAATGTCAAGTATTTCCATGTGTTTACCTTATTAAAATCTACTTAGAACTACTTAATATATCTTCTTCTTCTTCTTCTTCTTCTTCTTCTTCTTCTTCTTCTTCTTCTTCTTCTTCTTCTTCTTCTTCTTCTTCTTCTGCTTCTCAAATGCCCAGATTTGGCTATACTACTTAATATATCATTATTTTTTATTTTTATTATTATTATTATTATTATTATTATTATTATTATTATTATTATTATTTTTATTATTATTATTATTATAATTATTATTATTATTATTATTATTATTATTATTATTATTATTATTATTATTATTATTATTAATTGTTAGCTGTTTATTATATTAACGCTAAATATTAATGAATAAAATAACTGTACTTAAAAAAAACTCATATTATGTTCTATTACAAACAATGCGCCAGACAATACCAAATGACTTCTACTCGTTTACAACCTGATAACATGATGAAGCAATTTACCTCATCATGCTATGTTCATAAATAAGTACTTTAAACTTTAAAGGCTTCAGTGTTCATAACTTAGGCCAGGTATTATAACGCCCGGCTAAACGTTTAGCACTGGGCTAACTTGTTTTTTCCTATGAAACCACGCTTAGGATTGGTGGTTGCCATGGAGAAAACAAGTTATCGGTTGGCTAAATATTTAGCCGGGCATTATAATACCGGACCTAAAAGAAAGACTTTAATTCTGACAGAATAATTGTTTGAGGTTCTGCCACACAACGCGCTGCTGTTCCTTGTATCCTGTCTTGCTTGCATTAACAGCAACAGCGAGGAGAACTCTCGGAAAGAACTTTCTTAAGTTGTAACACTGTCAATGTACAACCTTGTTTTACACTTTCTCGCTAAATGTTTTATTCTACCTCTGTATTACTTTTTATTGTTCTTATCCCCGCGAATCTTGATGAAATCCAGTATTATAAAGACGCAAGAAAACACGTCGGCCGGAAGTTCTTCTCTGTGTCCAGATGTCTTCTCGGACTCGTCTCAGAGGGAGACAATCAGACAGAGTGGCAATATGGTTGTGTTTCGCAGTCGAGTTGAAGGGAGAGTTTACTATACGAAGCTTTCAAGCATGTGCGTGTGCGCATGCGAGTGTGAGAGAGAATCTTTTCCCAATTGTATTTTCATGATAGGGCCTACACATGTGTTGCAACCTTATTTTTTGTTTGTAGTTTTAATCGTTTTAGAAGAGTACATGGTTGTATGCGGAATGGCATAATTTCACAAAAGTCTTTGAAGATATCATTGGTATTTGGGTTTTATCACACTAGAATCAAGAGCCAAATACGACTGCTAACTTCGTCATTATTTTATTCATAATATCAAAATGATTACATTTATTTATGTTTTCATTAATATTTACCTAAATAAATGTAATCATTTTGATATTATCCAGGTCCCCCCCCCCCCTCTCTCTCTCCCAACCACTAATTACTAGAATAAATTGCTGTCGACATAAATGTAATGTTTTCATTAATATTTACCTTACATTTATGTCGACAGCAATTTATTCTAGTAATTAGTGGTTGGGAGAGAGAGAGGGGGGGGGGGGGACCTGGATCCTGCCGTTTGTACGCCGCTGACTGATGTAAACTTTCAGCCTATAGTTTGGTCTCGTTGGGAACCTGCGATGCATACCAGTCTTGTACCCAAAAACCAGACATCCCTGTTGGTTCTAAAACTGTAATTGTTGTATGGCTGTGTTCAAATTGTTCCCACCAGTGGCGGCTCTTGACCTGTGACACAGGGGAGGCACCATAAAGTTCATTGGGCGGCCACGGTTGTACAAAAGAAATAGAAAAAGTATCGGTGTTAGTATGTAAGGTACCATTAGAATAAAATAGGCATCAGGCTTGAAAATAGTGAGGAGACACTGCGTCCCCTGCTTCCCCCCTCGAGCCAGCACTGGCTCACACACATAGTGAGGTGTCCCGCATCAATATATACAATGCTTAATAATTCCAGGTTTGATAATTGCTCACCTATCACAGTTATAACCACAATTATACCTTAAAATAGATATTTCGAATTTTACAATTTACAACACTAACGTTTCACAATGTGTGCAGCCATATCATATATAGCCTTACTATTCCGGTTATGAGAGGCTGAGAAAGTTCTCAGTATTGTTCACCATTCTTGGCAAAAAAAGAAAGACATTTAAAGCATAATATCAGGTTTTCAAAATGTGTGATTTTGAATGAGATTAAGGAATTCTGCAATGCAATATTTTTTTAAACTTGTATGAATTTTATTAAAAACAAGTTGTGGCAATTGTACAATCATATACTATTGTTGCGGCTGTGTTTGAAGATTTTAATCCGGCTTTCAGCTTACTAACATTTGAGGATTGTCTCTCTTCCACTTTATTCTAAGCACAATACAAAAAGGAGAAGTAGTGTAGAAGCTATGCTGCATCAATTCTCTTTTTTACTTGATGTCTCTAGAATTCCAGTTGAAGCAATGGAAAAGGAATTAAAGTTATACCAACAAAACCAGTGTTTTGTTTCTCTTTGAGGACGTTTAAACATTTAAGTCGGCGTAAGCTTCAAACCCCGTCCTCAATGCGTGGCTATTAATAGACTAGACTCCCGTCCAAACGACTCGCCAGATCCTGAGTTATCCTGCAGGATGCAGGACGAGGACCGTTGCAATGACCGAGCGCAGCGATCATGGTGGTGTAATGGAACACTAGAGGTTTAGATAAGAATTAACAACCGCTCTCTGGCTCAATAGCAGAGACAGGAAAGAGGGTTAAGTTTGAAGCGCTTATAGTTCGGTTAGGGTGAACACTTGAGTCTCTAGGCTCAATAGCAGAGACAGGAAAGAGGGTTTAGTTCAAAGCGCTTATAGTTCGGTTAGGGTGAACACTTGAGTCACTAGGCTCAATAGCAGAGACAGGAAAGAGGGTTTAGTTCAAAGCGCTTATAGTTCGGTTAGGGTGAACACTTGAGTCACTAGGCTCAATAGCAGAGACAGGAAAGAGGGTTTAGTTCAAAGCGCTTATAGTTCGGTTAGGGTGAACACTTGAGTCACTAGGCTCAATAGCAGAGACTGGAAAGAGGGTTTAGTTCAAAGCGCTTATAGTTCGGTTAGGGTGAACACTTGAGTCACTAGGCTCAATAGCAGAGACTGGAAAGAGGGTTTAGTTCAAAGCGCTTATAGTTCGGTTAGGGTGAACACTTGAGTCACTTGGCTCAATAGCAGAGACTGGAAAGAGGGTTTAGTTCAAAGCGCTTATAGTTCGGTTAGGGTGAACACTTGAGTCACTTGGCTCAATAGCAGAGACAGGAAAGAGGGCTTAGTTCAAAGCGCTTATAGTTCGGTTAGGGTGAACACTTGAGTCACTTGGCTCAATAGCAGAGACAGGAAAGAGGGTTTAGTTCAAAGCGCTTATAGTTCGGTTAGGGTGAACACTTGAGTCACTAGGCTCAATAGCAGAGACAGGAAAGAGGGTTTAGTTCAAAGCGCTTATAGTTCGGTTAGGGTGAACACTTGAGTCACTAGGCTCAATAGCAGAGACAGGAAAGAGGGTTTAGTTCAAAGCGCTTATAGTTCGGTTAGGGTGAACACTTGAGTCACTTGGCTCAATAGCAGAGACAGGAAAGAGGGTTTAGTTCAAAGCGCTTATAGTTCGGTTAGGGTGAACACTTGAGTCACTAGGCTCAATAGCAGAGACAGGAAAGAGGGTTTAGTTCAAAGCGCTTATAGTTCGGTTAGGGTGAACACTTGAGTCACTAGGCTCAATAGCAGAGACTGGAAAGAGGGTTTAGTTCAAAGCGCTTATAGTTCGGTTAGGGTGAACACTTGAGTCACTAGGCTCAATAGCAGAGACAGGAAAGAGGGTTTAGTTCAAAGCGCTTATAGTTCGGTTAGGGTGAACACTTGAGTCACTAGGCTCAATAGCAGAGACTGGAAAGAGGGTTTAGTTCAAAGCGCTTATAGTTCGGTTAGGGTGAACACTTGAGTCACGTTCCTGCATACTCTAGAACACTGCTGCTAAATCTCAAATAACATTACTCTTTCTACTCTTTCAACATTTTCTGTCTCTCATTTCAAACTCTTATTTAAAATAAATTGTATCCTCTCAAACAACTCTTTAAAATATAAGTTTTTTGGTATTTGCCACATATGGTGTCTTTAAACAATCTCTAGCAAGGGACCTTTAGATTGTAAACACACTTTTTATGGGTGGAAGCATACATAAGCAATAAGCTGACTAATTACCCATACATGTTTGTTGTAGAGAGCGTATACATAATATATAACATTCATACGCAGCGTATAAGAAAATGGAGATAGAATGTAAGAAAGATTTGAGCTCTCAATTCTAGCATCAAGCACAACTATCAGATGTGACTGCCTGTGACTGATGTCAAGGCACGTAGCAACCTCCCGAATTAGAGTATCATGTTCTAGTATTGAGGGTCTCACAGTTAACTGATTTCCGTGTACATCATAATCTACTACACTAGTCCCAACGTACGAACTATCATACCGACCTCAGATCATATACTTCTTCTCATTTCATGCACGCTGTGTCAAAGAAAATTAACAGACTTCGGGCGTTTTTTTTTTTCACTAATTCAAGGAAGACATCCGCTCAGTAGAATGCACAAGCCTCATTGTAGTCAAGGTGCTATGAATTTACAGGTAATTAAAATTAATTAATTAATTGTTTTTATATGTCCCAAGAAACAGTGTACAGTCCAATTACAAGGTTTTTATAATTTACAGGTAACCAACCGAAGGCCGCAAATTATCCCTAATGGACCCATTTCAAGTAAATGGTGTAAAAAAATCGGTTTAGGTTCTATAGAGAATAGAACTCTACTAATTCGTAAGCATGAGAAAACTTACGAAAGTCAAGTGCTTTTTCCCGCCACTACTGAGGCCCACACACAGCTCTCCCTATCGAGAGATCACGTGCTCGCGTCTGAGGAAGGGATCGGAGCTCCACGAAATCCCACACTATGGGGTTACCATTTATTTATATGACTGCGTTTATTATTCGTGTGGTGTTTGAGCATAAAGGGTACCTAACTCGCTAGTTTAACGTGTTTTATTGATTCTTGAGACCACTTAGATATTAAAAAAGTCGATTCCTCTCAGGGTTGAGAAAAACCCGTTTTTTTTTCGAAAAAACCCAACCCGGGCGGGTTTTTTCAGGGTTTTTGGGGTTTTTGGGGTTTTGGGGGTTTTTGGAAATTTCAAAGATTAAATGTGTGCAACACAATCCTTTGTTATTTTTCCCTTTTGCCCTTGGTAATGTTTATATTTTATTTATTTACAATTTATTCATTTTTATGTATTTACTACTACATACTACATACTTTACATACTTATTTTCACTTAGAAGCAAAAGGGGAACGTGCAAGCATCCCTTTCTTATTTTTTACTGTACAATGTTATTTTATGTATGTAGGTATAGTACCTAGGCCTACCTACCTATTACCTAAAATATTGTAAACTAGCGCAATGTAAAGTTAACAAATACATGTCAATAAATAAATACCAGTTCTATGAAGTATTATGCAGTTTTTATGTATAATTCATTTTGGAATGTGTGTTGTACTGACTAGTTATTACTTTCTTGCACTACTTTAGTGAATATTACAGAAATAATTGTTTTACCCAAAAACCCACATTGTACTGGGTTTTTTTAAGTAGGTTTTTGGTTCAAAAACCCGCTGGGTTTTTTTCGGGCTGGGCAAAATTTCTCAACCCTGATTCCTCTGCGGATGTTCGATTTGTTAGCTCAACAATGAATTTAAAAGCCATCAAATATTATAACTGTTATTATTGTTGGCTTTTTTCAATAATTAATGGTTCATGAATTATTGAAATAAATAGGTACACAAATAAAAATCGTAATAATTCAATATTTGAATGTTTTTTAATTCATTGTTTAGCTGATACAAAACCAAATTCCGCCCAGTAATCACGTTCGATATCTTGAAGCGTTCTCCAGATATCAATAAGATACCGCTGTACCCGTTGCCGTTGTTGCAATCATAGTAACCACGTTCGATATCTTGAAGCGTTCTCCAGATATCAATAAGATACCGCTGTACCCGTTGCCGTTGTTGCAATCATAGTAACCACGTTCGATATCTTGAAGCGTTCTCCAGATATCAATAAGATACCGCTGTACCCGTTGCCGTTGTTGCAATCACAGTAACCACGTTCGATATCTTGAAGCGTTCTCCAGATATCAATAAGATACCGCTGTACCCGTTGCCGTTGTTGCAATCACAGTAACCACGTTCGATATCTTGAAGCGTTCTCCAGATATCAATAAGATACCGCTGTACCCGTAGCCGTTGTTGCAATCACAGTAACCACGTTCGATATCTTGAAGCGTTCTCCAGATATCAATAAGATACCGCTGTACCCGTAGCCGTTGTTGCAATCACAGTAACCACGTTCGATATCTTGAAGCGTTCTCCAGATATCAATAAGATACCGCTGTACCCGTTGCCGTTGTTGCAATCACAGTAACCACGTTCGATATCTTGAAGCGTTCTTTAGATATCAATAAGATACCGTTGTACCCGTTGCCGTTGTTGCAATCACAGTAACCACGTTCGATATCTTGAAGCGTTCTCCAGATATCAATAAGATACCGCTGTACCCGTAGCCGTTGTTGCAATCACAGTAACCACGTTCGATATCTTGAAGCGTTCTCCAGATATCAATAAGATACCGCTGTACCCGTAGCCGTTGTTGCAATCACAGTAACCACGTTCGATATCTTGAAGCGTTCTCCAGATATCAATAAGATACCGCTGTACCCGTAGCCGTTGTTGCAATCACAGTAACCACGTTCGATATCTTGAAGCGTTCTCCAGATATCAATAAGATACCGCTGTACCCGTTGCCGTTGTTGCAATCACAGTAACCACGTTCGATATCTTGAAGCGCTCTCCAGATATCAATAAGATACCGTTGTACCCGTTGCCGTTGTTGCAATCACAGTAACCACGTTCGATATCTTGAAGCGTTCTCCAGATATCAATAAGATACCGCTGTACCCGTTGCCGTTGTTGCAATCACAGTAACCACGTTCGATATCTTGAAGCGTTCTCCAGATATCAATAAGATACCGTTGTACCCGTTGCCGTTGTTGCAATCACAGTAATCACGTTCGATATCTTGAAGCGTTCTCCAGATATCAATAAGATACCGCTGTACCCGTTGCCGTTGTTGCAATCACAGTAATCACGTTCGATATCTTGAAGCGTTCTCCAGATATCAATAAGATACCGCTGTACCCGTAGCCGTTGTTGCAATCACAGTAATCACGTTCGATATCTTGAAGCGTTCTCCAGATATCAATAAGATACCGTTGTACCCGTTGCCGTTGTTGCAATCACAGTAATCACGTTCGATATCTTGAAGCGTTCTCCAGATATCAATAAGATACCGCTGTACCCGTAGCCGTTGTTGCAATCACAGTAATCACGTTCGATATTTTGAAGCGTTCTCCAGATATCAATAAGATACCGCTGTACCCGTAGCCGTTGTTGCAATCACAGTAACCACGTTCGATATCTTGAAGCGTTCTCCAGATATCAATAAGATACCGTTGTACCCGTTGCCGTTGTTGCAATCACAGTAATCACGTTCGATATCTTGAAGCGCTCTCCAGATATCAATAAGATACCGTTGTACCCGTTGCCGTTGTTGCAATCACAGTAATCACGTTCGATATCTTGAAGCGTTCTCCAGATATCAATAAGATACCGCTGTACCCGTAGCCGTTGTTGCAATCACAGTAATCACGTTCGATATCTTGAAGCGTTCTCCAGATATCAATAAGATACCGTTGTACCCGTTGCCGTTGTTGCAATCACAGTAATCACGTTCGATATCTTGAAGCGCTCTCCAGATATCAATAAGATACCGTTGTACCCGTTGCCGTTGTTGCAATCACAGTAATCACGTTCGATATCTTGAAGCGTTCTCCAGATATCAATAAGATACCGCTGTACCCGTTGCCGTTGTTGCAATCACAGTAATCACGTTCGATATCTTGAAGCGTTCTCCAGATATCAATAAGATACCGCTGTACCCGTTGCCGTTGTTGCAATCACAGTAATCACGTTCGATATCTTGAAGCGTTCTCCAGATATCAATAAGATACCGCTGTACCCGTTGCCGTTGTTGCAATCACAGTAATCACGTTCGATATCTTGAAGCGTTCTCCAGATATCAATAAGATACCGCTGTACCCGTTGCCGTTGTTGCAATCACAGTAATCACGTTCGATATCTTGAAGCGTTCTCCAGATATCAATAAGATACCGCTGTACCCGTTGCCGTTGTTGCAATCACAGTAACCACGTTCGATATCTTGAAGCGTTCTCCAGATATCAATAAGATACCGTTGTACCCGTTGCCGTTGTTGCAATCACAGTAATCACGTTCGATATCTTGAAGCGTTCTCCAGATATCAATAAGATACCGCTGTACCCGTTGCCGTTGTTGCAATCACAGTAACCACGTTCGATATCTTGAAGCGTTCTCCAGATATCAATAAGATACCGCTGTACCCGTTGCCGTTGTTGCAATCACAGTAACCTCGTTCGATATCTTGAAGCGTTCTCCAGATATCAATAAGATACCGCTGTACCCGTTGCCGTTGTTGCAATCACAGTAACCACGTTCGATATCTTGAAGCGTTCTCCAGATATCAATAAGATACCGCTGTACCCGTAGCAGTTGTTGCAATCACAGTAACCACGTTCGATATCTTGAAGCGTTCTCCAGATATCAATAAGATACCGCTGTACCCGTTGCCGTTGTTGCAATCACAGTAACCACGTTCGATATCTTGAAGCGTTCTCCAGATATCAATAAGATACCGCTGTACCCGTTGCCGTTGTTGCAATCACAGTAACCTCGTTCGATATCTTGAAGCGTTCTCCAGATATCAATAAGATACCGCTGTACCCGTAGCCGTTGTTGCAATCACAGTAATTACGTTCGATATCTTGAAGCGTTCTCCAGATATCAATAAGATACCGTTGTATCCGTAGCCGTTGTTGCAATCACAGTAATTACGTTCGATATCTTGAAGCGTTCTCCAGATATCAATAAGATACCGTTGTACCCGTAGCCGTTGTTGCAATCATAGTTTTAGAGTTTAGTACTTGTTTTACACAGAAACGGAGTTTAATAAACACTTACGCTAGGTTATAGTTTCTACTGTCTGAAAAAAAAGTCATCCAAGAAGAGCGTGACTTAGTTACTAAACTGAGTTTAGTTATTACTTTAGTCTACGTGAAGTCTAACTAGTTTGCGTGCTGGTTCATAGTTTACCTTGGGGCGGCCTAAATGCTGTACTGCCTGTTTTACAGATAATAGTGGAGTCGGCGGGAGTAACACTGAGTGAAACCTACTAATGGATTCACGCTTAATGCGATTGTTAATGTGTTTAGTATTGAATGACTTCCGAGCTTGGATTAAATGTTGCTAACCACGAGTGCGGGTGGTGCGTGATTCCTGGAGGGAGAGAAGGAAGCACACACACACTACGCCAAGTGAACAGTGAACAGTGTTATAGTGTTGTGGTTAACTGGAGCATAACGTCTTACGTTGATTAAGAAGAAAGTAGAAGTGGTTATGTCCGGGGAGGGAGGTAAACCTTCCGACACTACTTGCATTTATGTGCTCAGAAAGAGATTAGTTCGTAGTGAGTCAGACGTGAGTTGGACTATAAGATATGTACATTGGCTGCTGCTACCCCGTCACACCTCGGAACGCAACTAGGTGTCAATTTGAGGAAATTGAAGTTTTAATATCCTTCGTGAAATACAAGTAAAATATTGAAGGGACTTCCACCCTTCTCAACATCTGGATGGCTTTTTGAATAAGATGATAGCTACATGTTGCTTTGCTTATAAATTGTTCTCTTTTTATACTTACTACAAGACAGACAGAATTAGGTAGTCCAAACAACTTTTAGAAAAACCGACACAAACAGGCCACCATTTTCAGATTGACATTTTCTAAATATTCCCATTTATTCAGTGGCGAGATGAAATAAATATTCTACTAGCATGGCACCTAAATGCTTCTTTATACGCAGTTCGCTTGTAAATGCTTACTGTGGTAAGCTGTCGGTTGTCACGTGGTTCGTGACGTCAGTTGGCTGAGCACTGCTGATGAATCTACCGAGAGTATTTCCATGCGTTGCGGTCCGGAATTCGAACCCGAAACCTTCAACACGAGTAATGAACGATCTGTAAAACAGTAAACCCACGCAAGCGAAATAGTTTAGTTCGACGCCTCCCCCCCCCCCCCTCCCAACGCTTAAGTTGGCCTAAGCACCGCAAGCCTTCAACATTGTTGCCGTAATGGAGAAAATGAGTAATGACTGGCAACACCGTATTGTGTTGAGTGGACTGATGCCTGGATAACATCCAAACCGTCCTCGCGTGTTACAGTGGAGTGATTAAAAACAATACCCCCCCCCCCCCCCCCCCCCTCAAAACATCGAGACCGAGATATAACGGGAAAGTTCATTTTCCGGTTGGGCTATGGGAGAAAATTTTGTTGACTTTCATTTGGCGTAATATTTTCCTTTGTTAAAACCTTTCAGCATAAAACTAAGTCTATTTGAAGAAGAAATACATGTTTTTGCCATGAAATCAAAACGGCCCCACTTTTAGTCTGCTCCCTGTTTGCTCGGGAGTTTCCAGACTAAGTGAGCCCGCGGTGACTTTGGGGGTGGAGAGGGGTAGTGGAGACTTCGAAGGGGGGAGGGGGGGGGGGGGGGTTGAAGCTGCGTAGTCTGCTTAATGGAGATATGACTATCATTAAACGTGCGACGAAAAAACATGTGAAAACGCAGGGAGAACATTTGAAGTAATTATATACTATATAGTTACTTATTTTAATTCATTAATTGTTGTTTTTCTCAAAATTAATTTGATCTTATTAAAACTTCGTGATTATTGTATGAATGAAACGATTTTTTCAGTTATGATGACAAACACGGATGTAATGGCTCAGGCTGGCCAGTACCATGACCTCTCCCTCTTCCACCTTATTTCTTTATTATTTTCCTTTTCATGTGTTTGCAAGTGAGGGTGGTACTTCGTTGCCATACCTACACATTTCTATGATTTATATTTTTATTCATTTCATTGTACTGTAATTTATATTCACTTAATTGGAGTTGCAGTTTATGTTAGTTTATTGATGTGCAATTCTTCATGTAACTGCATGTAATTGGTTGTACCGCATTATTACTATTATGCCTTTAATTAGAGGCCTGATATGTAGATGACGGGAAGAGTGGTGGCAGGATAGAAGAAGTTGGAGAGGCTTATCTTCAATGCCGACCCAACGCAGAGTTGTTCGTGGCAACAGATGATGATGATGATGATGATACCGTAAAACGCGGCAAGAGGCACTTTCCCGCCCGAACCATATTATGTGGCGACATGGTTGCTGGACAATCAAGTCACCGGGGGCTGGGGACGGCAGTTACGTCGAGGACGGGGTGAGAGTCACCTCGTAGCTACGTCACGGCCTAACATACTATGTGGCAACATGGTTGCTGGACAATCAAGTCACCGAGGGCTGGGACGGCAGTTACGTCGAGGACGGGGTGAGAGTCACCTCGTAGCTACTTCACGGCCTAACATACTATGTGGCAACATGGTTGCTGGACAACAGCCACCGTAGGCTGGGACGGCAGTTACGTCGAGGACGGGGTGAGAGTCACCTCGTAGCTACTTCACGGCGTAACAACGTATTCGGTCTGTGCTGTTTTCACCCGTGAAACGTGTGGTACTGTTGTACCACAGAGCAAAGACAGGTTATGTTGCGATTTTGCAGGAAGTATTTTTCCTACACAATACAGTATGGAGAAATTCATATCTTCTAAACTGGTCACCTAAATCTTATAATATTTTGTGTGTATGTTCTTCAATGCCATTAAGATAAAATGATGCATGGCCAAATTTACGCAAGTTAATTAGTTATCTGTGGTTGTACTGTGCTACCACAGATAACTAATTAACTTGCGTGGTGCTACTGTGCCTCTAGCGACCAGGCAGTGACGCACCTCGCGTTGGCGGATGTAGCTCTTCGCAGTAGGCCCACTGCTGGACGATGACGGCGGATGGTTTTCACTATTCAGGGGGATAGAATAGATGAAATATCGGTGACACACTAAGGTTGGAATTCATAGTCGGCCCCTACACCTAGGGGCACCCATTGTTACCTAGGTAACAGTTGTTTCCATGTTATTTCCCATAAACAAAACAAATCCATAGCAACAATGGGTGCCCCTAGGTGTAGGGGCCGACTATGAATTCCAACCTAAGTGTTGCACAGGCACTTGGTACACCGAGACACAGAGACACAGTAATACAGTACAACATGTACCACACGTAAGTATCACGTGTGAATACCGTACGTTGACACGCCGTGACGTGGCTACGAGGTGACTATCACCCCGTCCTCGACGTAACTGCCGTCCCAGCCTACGGTGGCTGTTGTCCAGCAACCATGTTGCCACATAGTATGTTAGGTCGTGACACAGCTACGAGGTGACTATCACCTCGTCCTCGACGTAACTGCCGTCCCAGCCTACGGTGGCTGTTGTCCAGCAACCATGTTGCCACATAGTATGTTAGGCCGTGACGTGGCTACGAGGTGACTATTACCCCGTCCTCGACGTAACTGCCGTCCCAGCCCTCGGTGGCTGTTGTCCAGCAACCATGTTGCCACATAGTATGTTAGGCCGTGACGTGGCTACGAGGTGACTATCACCCCGTCCTCGACGTAACTGCCGTCCCAGCCTACGGTGGCTGTTGTCCAGCAACCATGTTGCCACATAGTATGTTAGGTCGTGACACAGCTACGAGGTGACTATCACCTCGTCCTCGACGTAACTGCCGTCCCAGCCTACGGTGGCTGTTGTCCAGCAACCATGTTGCCACATAGTATGTTAGGCCGTGACGTGGCTACGAGGTGACTATTACCCCGTCCTCGACGTAACTGCCGTCCCAGCCCTCGGTGGCTGTTGTCCAGCAACCATGTTGCCACATAGTATGTTAGGCCGTGACGTGGCTACGAGGTGACTATTACCCCGTCCTCGACGTAACTGCCGTCCCAGCCCCCGGTGGCTGTTGTCCAGCAACCATGTTGCCACATAGTATGTTAGGCCGTGACGTGGCTACGAGGTGACTATTACCCCGTCCTCGACGTAACTGCCGTCCCAGCCCTCGGTGGCTGTTGTCCAGCAACCATGTTGCCACATAGTATGTTAGGTCGTGACGTAGCTACGAGGTGACTATCACCCCGTCCTCGACGTAACTGCCGTCCCAGCCTACGGTGGCTGTTGTCCAGCAACCATGTTGCCACATAGTATGTTAGGCCGTGACGTAGCTACGAGGTGACTATTACCCCGTCTTCGACGTAACTGTCGTCCCAGCCCTCGGTGGCTGTTGTCCAGCAACCATGTTGCCACATAGTATGTTAGGTCGTGACGTAGCTACGAGGTGACTATTACCCCGTCCTCGACGTAACTGCCGTCCCAGCTCTCGGTGGCTGTTGTCCAGCAACCATGTTTCCACATAGTATGTTAGGCCGTGACGTGGCTACGAGGTGCCTATTACCCCGTCCTCGACGTAACTGCCGTCCCAGCCTACGGTGGCTGTTGTCCAGCAACCATGTTGCCACATAGTATGTTAGGCCGTGACGTGGCTACGAGGTGACTATCACCCCGTCCTCGACGTAACTGCCGTCCCAGCCTACGGTGGCTGTTGTCCAGCAACCATGTTGCCACATAGTATGTTAGGCCGTGACGTGGCTACGAGGTGACTATCACCCCGTCCTCGACGTAACTGCCGTCCCAGCCCTCGGTGGCTGTTGTCCAGCAACCATGTTGCCACATAGTATGTAAGGCCGTGACGTGGCTACGAGGTGACTATCACCCCGTCCTCGACGTAACTGCCGTCCCAGCCCCCGGTGGCTGTTGTCCAGCAACCATGTTGCCACATAGTATGTTAGGCCGAGACGTAGCTACGAGGTGACTATTACCCCGTCCTCGACGTAACTGCCGTCCCAGCCCTCGGTGGCTGTTGTCCAGCAACCATGTTGCCACATAGTATGTAAGGCCGTGACGTGGCTACGAGGTGACTATTACCCCGTCCTCGACGTAACTGCCGTCCCAGCCCTCGGTGGCTGTTGTCCAGCAACCATGTTGCCACATAGTATGTTAGGCCGTGACGTGGCTACGAGGTGACTATCACCCCGTCCTCGACGTAACTGCCGTCCCAGCCCTCGGTGGCTGTTGTCCAGCAACCATGTTGCCACATAGTATGTAAGGCCGTGACGTGGCTACGAGGTGACTATCACCCCGTCCTCGACGTAACTGCCGTCCCAGCCCCCGGTGGCTGTTGTCCAGCAACCATGTTTCCACATAGTATGTTAGGCCGTGACGTGGCTACGAGGTGACTATCACCCCGTCCTCGACGTAACTGCCGTCCCAGCCCTCGGTGGCTGTTGTCCAGCAACCATGTTGCCACATAGTATGTTAGGCCGTGACGTGGCTACGAGGTGACTATCACCCCGCCCTCGACGTAACTGCCGTCCCAGCCTACGGTGGCTGTTGTCCAGCAACCATGTTGCCACATAGTATGTTAGGCCATGACGTAGCTACGAGGTGACTATTACCCCGTCCTCGACGTAACTGCCGTCCCAGCCTACGGTGGCTGTTGTCCAGCAACCATGTTGCCACATAGTATGTTACGCCGTGACGTGGCTACGAGGTGACTATCACCCCGTCCTCGACGTAACTGCCGTCCCAGCCTACGGTGGCTGTTGTCCAGCAACCATGTTGCCACATAGTATGTTACGCCGTGACGTGGCTACGAGGTGACTATCACCCCGTCCTCGACGTAACTGCCGTCCCAGCCCCCGGTGGCTGTTGTCCAGCAACCATGTTGCCACATAGTATGTTAGGCCGTGACTTAGCTACGAGGTGACTATTACCCCGTCCTCGACGAAACTGCCGTCCCAGCCTACGGTGGCTGTTGTCCAGCAACCATGTTGCCACATAGTATGTTAGGCCATGACGTAGCTACGAGGTGACTATTACCCCGTCCTCGACGTAACTGCCGTCCCAGCCTACGGTGGCTGTTGTCCAGCAACCATGTTGCCACATAGTATGTTAGGCCATGACGTAGCTACGAGGTGACTATTACCCCGTCCTCGACGTAACTGCCGTCCCAGCCTACGGTGGCTGTTGTCCAGCAACCATGTTGCCACATAGTATGTTACGCCGTGACGTGGCTACGAGGTGACTACCACCCCGTCCTCGACGTAACTGCCGTCCCAGCCTACGGTGGCTGTTGTCCAGCAACCATGTTGCCACATAGTATGTTAGGCCGTGACGTGGCTACGAGGTGACTACCACCCCGTCCTCGACGTAACTGCCGTCCCAGCCTACGGTGGCTGTTGTCCAGCAACCATGTTGCCACATAGTATGTTAGGCCATGACGTAGCTACGAGGTGACTATCACCCCGTCCTCGACGTAACTGCCGTCCCAGCCTACGGTGGCTGTTGTCCAGCAACCATGTTGCCACATAGTATGTTAGGCCATGACGTAGCTACGAGGTGACTATCACCCCGTCCTCGACGTAACTGCCGTCCCAGCCTACGGTGGCTGTTGTCCAGCAACCATGTTGCCACATAGTATGTTAGGCCATGACGTAGCTACGAGGTGACTATTACCCCGTCCTCGACGTAACTGCCGTCCCAGCCTACGGTGGCTGTTGTCCAGCAACCATGTTGCCACATAGTATGTTAGGCCGTGACGTGGCTACGAGGTGACTACCACCCCGTCCTCGACGTAACTGCCGTCCCAGCCTACGGTGGCTGTTGTCCAGCAACCATGTTGCCACATAGTATGTTACGCCGTGACGTGGCTACGAGGTGACTATCACCCCGTCCTCGACGTAACTGCCGTCCCAGCCTACGGTGGCTGTTGTCCAGCAACCATGTTGCCACATAGTATGTTACGCCGTGACGTGGCTACGAGGTGACTATCACCCCGTCCTCGACGTAACTGCCGTCCCAGCCCCCGGTGGCTGTTGTCCAGCAACCATGTTGCCACATAGTATGTTAGGCCGTGACTTAGCTACGAGGTGACTATTACCCCGTCCTCGACGAAACTGCCGTCCCAGCCTACGGTGGCTGTTGTCCAGCAACCATGTTGCCACATAGTATGTTAGGCCGTGACTTAGCTACGAGGTGACTATTACCCCGTCCTCGACGAAACTGCCGTCCCAGCCCTCGGTGGCTGTTGTCCAGCAACCATGTGGCCACATAGTATGTTACGCCGTGACGTGGCTACGAGGTGACTCTCACCCCGTCCTCGACGTAACTGCCGTCCCAGCCTACGGTGGCTGTTGTCCAGCAACCATGTTGCCACATAGTATGTAAGGCCGTGACGTGGCTACGAGGTGACTATCACCCCGTCCTCGACGTAACTGCCGTCCCAGCCCCCGGTGGCTGTTGTCCAGCAACCATGTTGCCACATAGTATGTTAGGCCGTGACGTGGCTACGAGGTGACTATCACCCCGTCCTCGACGTAACTGCCGTCCCAGCCCCCGGTGGCTGTTGTCCAGCAACCATGTTGCCACATAGTATGTTACGCCGTGACGTGGCTACGAGGTGACTATCACCCCGTCCTCGACGTAACTGCCGTCCCAGCCCCCGGTGGCTGTTGTCCAGCAACCATGTTGCCACATAGTATGTTACGCCGTGACGTGGCTACGAGGTGACTATCACCCCGTCCTCGACGTAACTGCCGTCCCAGCCCCCGGTGGCTGTTGTCCAGCAACCATGTTGCCACATAGTATGTTAAGCCGTGACGTAGCTACGAGGTGACTATCACCCCGTCCTCGACGTAACTGCCGTCCCAGCCTACGGTGGATGTTGTCCAGCAACCATGTTGCCACATAGTATGTTAGGCCGTGACGTGGCTACGAGGTGACTATCACCCCGTCCTCGACGTAACTGCCGTCCCAGCCTACGGTGGCTGTTGTCCAGCAACCATGTTGCCACATAGTATGTTAGGCCGTGACGTAGCTACGAGGTGACTATCACCCCGTCCTCGACGTAACTGCCGTCCCAGCCTACGGTGGCTGTTGTCCAGCAACCATGTTGCCACATAGTATGTTAGGCCGTGACGTAGCTACGAGGTGACTATCACCCCGTCCTCGACGTAACTGCCGTCCCAGCCCCCGGTGGCTGTTGTCCAGCAACCATGTTGCCACATAGTATGTTAGGTCGTGACGTAGCTACGAGATGACTATCACCCCGTCCTCGACGTAACTGCCGTCCCAGCCTACGGTGGCTGTTGTCTAGCAACCATGTTGCCACATAGTATGTTAGGCCGTGACTTAGCTACGAGGTGACTATTACCCCGTCCTCGACGTATGCCGTCCCAGCCTACGGTGGCTGTTGTCCAGCAACCATGTTGCCACATAGTATGTTAAGCCGTGACGTAGCTACGAGGTGACTATTACCCCGCCCTCGACGTAACTGCCGTCCCAGCCTACGGTGGCTGTTGTCCAGCAACCATGTTGCCACATAGTATGTTAAGCCGTGACGTAGCTACGAGGTGACTATCACCCCGTCCTCGACGTAACTGCCGTCCCAGCCTACGGTGGCTGTTGTCCAGCAACCATGTTGCCACATAGTATGTTAGGTCGTGACGTAGCTACGAGGTGACTATCACCCCGTCCTCGACGTAACTGCCGTCCCAGCCCCCGGTGGCTGTTGTCCAGCAACCATGTTGCCACATAGTATGTAAGGCCGTGACGTGGCTACGAGGTGACTATTACCCCGTCCTCGACGTAACTGCCGTCCCAGCCCTCGGTGGCTGTTGTCCAGCAACCATGTTGCCACATAGTATGTTAGACCGTGAAGGCGGGTTCACACAAAATGACTAAGACTAACGATTAGTGTTTAAGACTAACGATTTAAGGTTTAACAGGGTTGAAGTATACGATTTATGTTTAAAGTCGATCGATGATAACTGCACATGTAATATAAATCATTCAAATTGTATGTACTGCAAGGTGAGATTAAGCTTGTGAATATTGTAGAAAAAAATACGCATCTACCGCTATTAGTTTTTTATTTATTGAGTGTTGAAATGCGTTGGAATTCCCTATGTTATACATTGTAACTGAACAAAAACCTACACTTTCAATCGTAAAACTTTGCGTAGCACCTTCAAAACGTAATATATTGTAACACATTTTCGTCCTAAATGTAGATAACTTCATGACTAACATGAATACGTTTGAAAAAGATGATCGAACGCGATTCGTTTTCGAGATATTCACGTTGGTGTGTCAATTTTACTTCAAATCTACTCAAATTAGAAACTATAAATATACTTTATTAATAAAAAAAAATATATAATTTCAAGAAGTCCAGCATTAAATGCTACTCACATGTAATAATTCTTAAAATTCACTATTTAGAATAAAAAAAAGTATTTTTTCATGTCTATTTAATTTGAATAGTTTAGTTGTTGTATTGAAGGGGTAGTTCACTTCATCGATCGACTTTAAGCGTTAACAAACTTTTATAGTGATTAGTGTTTAAGAACGAGTGATTAAGAAAGTTGATTTTCGATTGTTGGCATTGTTGAAATACATTTGGGGATGTATGTTTCCGAGTACGTTGTTTTCCCAAGGCTTAATCACTCTATTGTTAGTCTTAGTCCATAGTCATTCTGTCTGAACGCGCCTTGACGTAGCTACGAGGTGACTATTACCCCGTCCTCGACGTAACTGCCGTCCCAGCCTACGGTGGCTGTTGTCCAGCAACCATGTTGCCACATAGTATGGTTCGGATGGGAAAGTGCCTCTTGACGCATCTTATGTAATAATTACATTCAAAGCATAATAGTAATAATGTAGTACAACCAATTACATACAGTTACATGAAGAATTGCAGATCAATAAACTAACATAAACACAACTAGAATGAAGTAAATACAAAATATAAATAATAGAAATGTGTAGGTATGGCAACGCAGTACCATCCTCACTTGCAAACTCATGAAAAAGAAAATAATAAAGAAATAAGGTGAAAGAGGGAGAGGTCAGGGTGTTCGGCAGCCTGAGCCACTACAACCGTAAAGATCGTTAGAAAATTCTTCTACCACTACTGTACAACTACTGGCTAGCTGATTCCTTGCCAGTCTGTGGGCCCCAAGAATAAAGGTATAAACACCAAATTTTGCTCCAATTTTTTACACCTCCAGGGGCATCCTCTTTCACAACAAAAAGTTTAATTAGACAGAATGCATACCTAAAAAAAACAAAAATCTCAACAAAATCAGTTATAATTAGAAGTTCCCGACGGAAAAACATAAGTTTGCATCACAACATTCTTGTCATTGATGTGGACAGCTGAGCCAATTTTTGAATATTCTATCTTGGGAAGTGACCATGTTAAAAAATAATTAGTTTCACTTGCAGTAGCGGGTAAATCGAACCAGCGACCTCCCGAATGATATGCTCGTGAGCTATAGCTCTGGGCCATCTCTATCTTGAACAGTATCGCAATTTCTTTCATGTGGCATCAGTGTTTGCAGGAAATAGCAACAGACTGAAATAATATGTTGTAGTTGGCCTGTTCGCTTCGTTCGTTTGTTACACTTTGAATTCAAGACCTGTTACCGATGTATTATTTACGAGCGTACATCATCACTCGTTTGCAGTCGTTAGTTATTCATGGTTGTGTCCAGAGTTGCGTAAGTTACTTTTAAAAAGGAACTTTTAAAAAGTTAAGTTACTTGCCTTTAAAAGTAACTTTTAAAGGTTAAAAGTTCCTTGTTGGAAAAAGTAACTAAAAGTTACTTTGAAAATTAAAAGTTACTTTAAAAGTTACTTTAAAAGTTACTTTTAGGAAATTTTGATGGGAAGTGGCAGTGAAAAAAAATTACTAAATACTACTTCTTACCTGAAAAGATTTATTGAAACATCGTCAGACGTACGGTCTCGTATAATGGCGTACAAAGCATTTACTAACCTACTTTACTTAGTAAAATATGAATCTCAATATTGAATAGGTAACAGCCTATGGTTTTTTAAATGTACCAACAGCAAAACACTCGTATTGCGGCTGTTTCAGGTCAAAAATCTTCGACCCCCCCCCCCCATTCCTAGAATTCATACATAACTGTATCCTTTGGAAACCATTCCAGCAGCAGCCGAGTGACAACCAATAAACATAAGTGGATGTTATTTCTTTGTGTGAGCAACACTGCTTTGCTAGGACCTCACACTATTATCGAAGGTGGCCGGCAGACGTTATAGTTCGTAGTGACATCATTCATAGGGTTTCACGGTTCACCAGTAAGGTATATATGGCTGTTGATATATACCTTACTGGTGAACCGTGAAACCCTATGAATGATGTCACTACGAACTATAACGTCTGCCGGCCACCTTCGATAATAGTGTGAGGTCCTAGCAAAGCAGTGTTGCTCACACAAAGAAATAACATCCACTTATGTTTATTGGTTGTCACTCGGCTGCTGCTGGAATGGTTTCCAAAGGATACAGTTATGTATGAATTCTAGGAATGGGGGGGGGGGGGGGTCGAAGATTTTTGACCTGAAACAGCCGCAATACGAGTGTTTTGCTGTTGGTACATTTAAAAAACCATAGGCTGTTTCAAAAGTAACTTTTCATTTTTTCTTTTAAAGTTCCTTATCAATAGTAACTTTCAACGTTAAAAGTTACTGTCGAGGAAAAAGTAACTAGTTAGCCTAAAAGTTACCGAAAAAGTAACGCGTTACAAGTAACGCGTTACTTTCAAAAAGTTACTACTCAACTCTGGTTGTGTCCTAGACCTAAGCTGCATACTTAGGGATACGAGCTGTTTCATTCCATAGCTATGAACAAAGGTAAAAGCTATAGAAGCCCTTGAAAAAGTACAAACAAGATTTGTGAAACTGATCTGCATAAAATCAAATATTGAGTATCATAGGAATGATTATTTCAGTCTTTGCAATAGCAGCAGGATCCAAGCACTCTTTAGCAGGCGCAAGGCAGCAGATATGGTTTTCCTGTATACAATTTTAAATAGTTATGTTGATTCTCCACTTCTTGAATTGCTCAATTTCCACGTTGCGCCACGTGTTACTAGGAACCAGAGTACATTCTATCCAACAAAAAGTAGAATAGACGTGTGTAAATATTCATGTATGAATAAGCTGCAATACACTTATAACAGTCTATCTATCTTAAACATAAACCTAGATCTTAACTTTAATACTCTTGCAACATTTAAATCTGTTTTACACGACACTATTCTTGACTCCTAAACACACACATACCCACACACCCACACACTCCAACACACATTCACACCCACGCAAACAATTCACACACACATAAAATAGTAGTGTATGTTTTTGAATATCAAGTGGAGTGATTTTTGTTCTTAGTTTTAAATTTATGTTTAATTTAGTTAGTTTCTGGATTGTTTATTGATAAGTTGACATATTAAATTTGCGCTAGTGGAATAATTTTCTATTGCAAATAAATACTTAATAAATAATAAAAACTACTCAAAGATTAAACCGGTCTACTTTAAACTCTCTTCATGTTATTCCACATGAGAATATAACGTCTGACTGCGGGTTTCTTTGTTTTCAAATTATAACGGAAACTTCATATTTTTCTCTAACGAATTTATTTCAAAAACAAAAATTGATCAGAATGCCGAGATCAAAATATCCAACCCACACTACCACGCACATGCAAAATTGTGTGACATGACCTGATGCAGCGTGTATTATTGGCCCGGGCCCCACTAAGCGTGTTCTAGCTGTCATTGGCGCAGTAATAATAATTAATAATCATTTTTCGTAGGTATACCCGTTATAGGGTGCACACCAGCTTTACCTGATGTGCCACTTTTCAAGTGACTAACTAGGTTGTTAGGGTGTTTGGATAGTTGGGAAGGATTGTCCGAGGGATATAAATAGGAGTCAATCCCAGCATTCACCTTTACGACAGTAATATTTCAGACAGGTCCATAGTAATTAAAAGTAGCGTGTTCTTTTAGTTTGAAATGCGCAATTCCTTGGGCCAAAAACAACTCGCTTTACTTGTATACTTTCACCCTTTCCAGTCATGTTTATTGTCACGTTATTGGCCAATAGTCATACAATCATTTGAATGAATTAAAATTGAAAATAAAGTCTGTTTATACTTTATGGCATTGCTGATCATTTTAGCGACAAAACAATAGTTCCTGCATTCTAGGTTCGAGATCTGACTTTGGCTTTGTTGTGCCCTTCAGCTCGTGTCACCCATTCTGATAAATCGTCTCGAGTACCATCGCTTGGAGAATAAGAAACACATCATTACCTCATTATCATTACCTTTCTCAGAGCGTAAACACGTGAATTCATTCATTTCTATTCTTCCAAGTGTATGATTCTTTACATTGGTTATTCTGTAAGTTTTAATAAACTATTGATTTGAATGAAGCAGAATAGAATGAATTTATTAGTTTGGAACGGCACATAAAGAATGTGTCGAACTAAAATAAGTAAAAGCGTTACAAATACGCTGTAAATAATCTTGCCTGTATGAAGTTCATTCAAGTGTCCAACTGTCGGTTTACACACTGGCACTATGTGTATTTTGCAGTGAGTGAGTGCGTGCGTGCGTGCGTGCGTGCGTGCGTGCGTGTGTGTGTGTGTGTGTGTGTGTGTGTGTGTGTGTGTGTGTGTGTGTGTGTGTGTGTGTGTGTGTGTGTTTTGTGTGTGTGTGTGTGTGTGTGTGTGTGTGTGTGTGTGTGTGTGTGTGTGTGTGTGTGTGTGTGTGTTTTGTGTGTGTGTGTGTGTGTGTGTGTGTGTGTGTGTGTGTGTGTGTGTGTGTGTGTGTGTGTGTGTGTGTGTGTGTGTGTGTGTGTGTGTGTGTGTGTGTGTGTGTGTGTGTGTGTGTGTGTGTGTGTGTGTGTGTGTGTGTGTGTGTGTGTGTGTGTGTGTGTGTATTTGTGTGTGTGTGTGTGTGTGTGTGTGTGTGTGTGTGTGTGTGTGTGTGTGTGTGTGTGTGTGTGTGTGTGTGTGTGTGTGTGTGTGTGTGTGTGTGTGTGTGTGTGTGTGTGTGTGTGTGTGTGTGTGTGTGTGTGTGTGTGTGTGTGTGTGTGTGTGTGTGTGTGTGTGTGTGTGTGTGTGTGTGTGTGTGTGTGTGTGTGTGTGTGTGTGTGTGTGTGTGTGTGTGTGTGTGTGTGTGTGTGTGTGTGTGTGTGTGTGTGTGTGTGTGTGTGTGTGTGTATTTTAGAAGAATGTTTATTGGCAGCAAAAAATTGCATGAAAGGGAAATTCGAGGCAACGAGTGGTTGGGGAATGTTGTCATGATGAGGCTGTCAATCATTTTGAGGCTGACATCACTGATCGATCCGTGACCCAGGAATGCGGGATTCGTGTCTTTTGGGAACGAGGCTAGAACAGGGCCAGCCAGAAGGAGAGAGGATACACTTTTATGTCATCTCCACTAATGTCATTTGATACGTTCGGTATGTTCGTAAAAAATATTGTTGTGGCTATTAAAAACGGCGTTGTCGGAGTAACAATATGTGCTGTGGACACCTCTGGCAACCGGAATTCTGTAAAAAGACTCATTCAGTATTCTGTGTAAAGGCGCTTCTGTGTAAAGGCACTTCTGTGTAGAGGCCTCGACCCGTTTTAGAATTTCACAGATGCATCTACATTTTATGCGGAATAATGTTATATTACATACTCATATAGATTTGAAGCACAATTTGTTAAACGCTTAATCAGTTAGATACACAAATAAAATTATTTCAAGAAGAGAAAGATCAATATTTATTATCAATCTTGAAATGATTTTATTGCAGTTTTGTTATTTCAATGATCACAGTGTGTATTGCGTATTTTACGTTTCATAAATGCTATATTATGAATGAAACAAAAAATAGGTAAATTATTGGTTCTAATTTGAACGTGTTTAATGTTTAAGCTGTGGATAATGGAGCAATGCCCTGTAATATTGCATGAAATGACTGATTTACTAGAAAAACGCTTCGCTTTGCCAGAAGAATATAGCCATCCCGTACCTAGATAAAGTAGAAACTAGATTAAATCAGCCAAGGTTTGTTATTTGGGGGTAGGACTACCAATATAGCCATCCCGTACCTAGATAAAGTAGAAACTAGATTAAATCAGCCAAGGTTTGTTATTTGGGGGTAGGACTACCAATATAGCCATCCCGTACCTAGATAAAGTAGAAACTAGATTAAATCAGCCAAGGTTTGTTATTTGGGGGTAGGACTACCAATATAGCCATCCCGTACCTAGATAAAGTAGAAACTAGATTAAATCAGCCAAGGTTTGTTATTTGGGGGTAGGACTACCAATATAGCCATCCCGTACCTAGATAAAGTAGAAACTAGATTAAATCAGCCAAGGTTTGTTATTTGGGGGTAGGACTACCAATATAGCCATCCCGTACCTAGATAAAGTAGAAACTAGATTAAATCAGCCAAGGTTTGTTATTTGGGGGTAGGACTACCAATATAGCCATCCCGTACCTAGATCAAGTAGAAACAAGATTAAATCAGCCAAGGTTTGTTATTTGGGGGTAGGACTACCAATATAGCCATCCCGTACCTAGATAAAGTAGAAACTAGATTAAATCAGCCAAGGTTTGTTATTTGGGGGTAGGACTACCAATATAGCCATCCCGTACCTAGATAAAGTAGAAACTAGATTAAATCAGCCAAGGTTTGTTATTTGGGGGTAGGACTACCAATATAGCCATCCCGTACCTAGATAAAGTAGAAACTAGATTAAATCAGCCAAGGTTTGTTATTTGGGGGTAGGACTACCAATATAGCCATCCCGTACCTAGATAAAGTAGAAACTAGATTAAATCAGCCAAGGTTTGTTATTTGGGGGTAGGACTACCAATATAGCCATCCCGTACCTAGATAAAGTAGAAACTAGATTAAATCAGCCAAGGTTTGTTATTTGGGGGTAGGACTACCAATATAGCCATCCCGTACCTAGATAAAGTAGAAACTAGATTAAATCAGCCAAGGTTTGTTATTTGGGGGTAGGACTACCAATATAGCCATCCCGTACCTAGATCAAGTAGAAACAAGATTAAATCAGCCAAGGTTTGTTATTTGGGGGTAGGACTACCAATATAGCCATCCCGTACCTAGATAAAGTAGAAACTAGATTAAATCAGCCAAGGTTTGTTATTTGGGGGTAGGACTACCAATATAGCCATCCCGTACCTAGATAAAGTAGAAACTAGATTAAATCAGCCAAGGTTTGTTATTTGGGGGTAGGACTACCAATATAGCCATCCCGTACCTAGATAAAGTAGAAACTAGATTAAATCAGCCAAGGTTTGTTATTTGGGGGTAGGACTACCAATATAGCCATCCCGTACCTAGATAAAGTAGAAACTAGATTAAATCAGCCAAGGTTTGTTATTTGGGGGTAGGACACCAATATAGCCATCCCGTACCTAGATAAAGTAGAAACTAGATTAAATCAGCCAAGGTTTGTTATTTGGGGGTAGGACTACCAATATAGCCATCCCGTACCTAGATAAAGTAGAAACTAGATTAAATCAGCCAAGGTTTGTTATTTGGGGGTAGGACTACCAATATAGCCATCCCGTACCTAGATCAAGTAGAAACAAGATTAAATCAGCCAAGGTTTGTTATTTGGGGGTAGGACTACCAATATAGCCATCCCGTACCTAGATAAAGTAGAAACTAGATTAAATCAGCCAAGGTTTGTTATTTGGGGGTAGGACTACCAATATAGCCATCCCGTACCTAGATAAAGTAGAAACTAGATTAAATCAGCCAAGGTTTGTTATTTGGGGGTAGGACTACCAATATAGCCATCCCGTACCTAGATAAAGTAGAAACAAGATTAAATCAGCCAAGGTTTGTTATTTGGGGGTAGGACTACCAATATAGCCATCCCGTACCTAGATAAAGTAGAAACTAGATTAAATCAGCCAAGGTTTGTTATTTGGGGGTAGGACTACCAATATAGCCATCCCGTACCTAGATAAAGTAGAAACTAGATTAAATCAGCCAAGGTTTGTTATTTGGGGGTAGGACTACCAATATAGCCATCCCGTACCTAGATAAAGTAGAAACTAGATTAAATCAGCCAAGGTTTGTTATTTGGGGGTAGGACTACCAATATAGCCATCCCGTACCTAGATAAAGTAGAAACTAGATTAAATCAGCCAAGGTTTGTTATTTGGGGGTAGGACTACCAATATAGCCATCCCGTACCTAGATAAAGTAGAAACTAGATTAAATCAGCCAAGGTTTGTTATTTGGGGGTAGGCCTACCAATATAGCCATCCCTGACCTAGATCAAGTAGAAACTAGATTAAATCAGCCAAGGTTTGTTATTTGGGGGTAGGCCTACCAATATAGCCATCCCGGACCTAGATCAAGTAGAAACTAGATTAAATCAGCCAAGGTTTGTTATTTGGGGGTAGGCCTACCAATATAGCCATCCCGGACCTAGATCAAGTAGAAAGTAGATTAAATCAGCCAAGGTTTGTTATTTGGGGGTAGGCCTACCAATATAGCCATCCCGTACCTAGATAAAGTAGAAACTAGATTAAATCAGCCAAGGTTTGTTATTTGGGGGTAGGCCTACCAATATAGCCATCCCGGACCTAGATCAAGTAGAAACTAGATTAAATCAGCCAAGGTTTGTTATTTGGGGGTAGGGCTACCAATATAGCCAACCCTGACCTAGATCAAGTAGAAACTAGATTAAATCAGCCAAGGTTTGTTATTTGGGGGTAGGCCTACCAATATAGCCATCCCGTACCTAGATCAAGTAGAAACTAGATTAAATCAGCCAAGGTTTGTTATTTGGGGGTAGGCCTACCAATATAGCCATCCCTGACCTAGATCAAGTAGAAACTAGATTAAATCAGCCAAGGTTTGTTATTTGGGGGTAGGCCTACCAATATAGCCATCCCTGACCTAGATCAAGTAGAAACTAGATTACATCAGTCAAGGTTTGTTATTTGGGGGTAGGCCTACCAATATAGCCAACCCGTACCTAGATAAAGTAGAAACTAGATTAAATCAGCCAAGGTTTGTTATTTGGGGGTAGGCCTACCAATATAGCCATCCCGTACCTAGATAAAGTAGAAACTAGATTAAATCAGCCAAGGTTTGTTATTTGGGGGTAGGCCTAACATAATATACATACCTAGATAAAGTAGCAACAAGATTAAATAAGTCAAGGTTTGTTATTTGGGGGTAGGCCTACCAATTACGGAATCAGTACTGATTGTTGCATCATGCAGTCTTTAATTTTTAAATTTCCAGGAATTTAAACGTGTTTGTAGGGTTGTTGAGATTCAAACTCATACATTTTAAATTAGTTATAAATTATATATAGTTTAAATTAGTATATTTGTGACCGGGCGAAAATTTACTATGTGATACCCACCTCACATTTTGCCGTTACAGCTGTGTTTCAGAAAAATAATTTCGAGTAACTTTTGTGTAACTTTGCCAATACTTATCAGATCGCCATACAATAAAAACATTCGTGTTTGGAAAAATCTTAATAAAAATATGGTTATCTCCCATTTTGCCGCTATTTTGTTTCAAAAAATATTTTATAGTAACTATAATGTAACTTTTCGAACGATTTTGCCTCAAAACTGTAAACCTGCAATCCACATCAAGGCTTGTAGATGATCCAATTTTCAAGTTGTTCGGACATTCCGTTCGACCACTATCGACAGAAAAAAAAACAGCACGAAGTTCCATAAAGGTCTAATGGAGACGCTCGCTTACTTAACTCATCAAACAATTAACCTTCAGATTAAAATATGTTTTTATCAACACACTCAAATGATTTTATAAAGTTTTTTTTTCAGGTAACAATAATTGTTTCGGTCAGTAAGCTGAAACCTAGTCAAATGACATGATCTGGGGCAATGATATTAGTCACATTTCAATAATAATCATTTCAATATGTGTATAGTGTCGTTAGGACTTAGGCACTTTTTATACCACGACTACCAATTTTGAGGAACACGTCAATATGGATGATTGTGTGAAATTGATATTGTGAAAACTTGCATGTCTGGGATCGATTTTTACCACTGACAATCCTACTTAACGTACTTGATTTAAAAGCGAGGTTTGATATTGACAAAGCTGAACATTTACCAACTGTGCTATGACACTGCCGTGTCTAGGCCTCCTGTATGATTGTCTGTCCCGTGAAGCTGACACCCAGAACTTGTCGTACTGTCTTCGTCTACATTCTGTTGTTTTTGTGTCACGTAAATGCGGTAAACATAATATATTGTTCTGCAGTCAGTCTTCATATATCTAAATCTCGCAAGCATGTCGAGACATTTGACTACATCAATCCAAGAAAAACAGGAAGGAAAAGTATAGACTCAAACAAATCCCGAAACAATATTTTATATCAACAGACCGAAGCGAAATGTGATTTGTAAAGCCATTTTGGTTGTAGGATTGACTCAAGTGTGTCAAATCAAATCCCTTTTATTCCTTCATGTTCATCTCCTTGGTTTGTGGTGGCTGTGTGGTGGCTGGTTTGTGTCCTGTGGACGCGGTGCCACGGTCGCTCCCTTGAGCGTTACTAACCATTGATGTATTACTGTATTACTGTACCGTACTTCTGTACTGTAATGTACTATACTGTATCACTGAGATCACATTGGAAAATCAAAAATATTCCTTAATGATTGTTAAATAATATTACAAGAAATTATACTTTTTTAAAACAACGCTTATATTTAAATGTACTAAAAAGTAAAAAATAAATTTTGTCCCGACAAGTCTTTGCCTTACTCGGAAAATAAATGCGTTGGGCGCTTTCTCTCCATGAACAACCAAATTCTGTAATCTGTATCAATACCGTAAGCGCCCAACGCTTTTATTTTCCGAGTAAGGCAAAGACTTGTCGGGACAAAATTTATTTTTTACTTTTTAGTACATTTAAATATAAGCGTTGTTTTAAAAAGTATATTTTCATGTAATATAAGTTTATACTTTTTAGTCTTAACGAATGTTGTAATGTTGTAACAGTAGTTGCGCTGGCACCAACTCCATCCGATCAACTGTGAGGTCGAACCACACGATAGGAACGCAACTATGCGTACATGGTTGAACGCACGCCGCACGGAGTTGAACTTGCAAGTGGAGCGCGTTGAGCGTTGTCGCCGCATAGCAAAAAAAAGGCATAATTTCTTATGCTTTCATCGCGGATATTTGAGTCCCGAACAACCAGCGGGTGTGTAAATCCGAAGCCTGCATCTGTTAGCCCATCCTCACTATATAGCTGTGCCCAATTTCCCATATGAAGCTTTGTTTGATTAATTATGATTAATTAATTGATGAACTAGAGAATGTGATACATCAACTCATGAATTTTCATCAAGAATATACGCCTGAGAGAAAACTTTCAGCTCGATCGGACGTTGGAAAATGGGTGAAATATCGATTATAAGATTCCGTCCCGACAGACAAAGCGTTGTAAATACAAAATGTTTCGTCAAAAAAGTATAATATTCACATTTGCAAAGTGCTCGAACGTTTAAAGTGAAATGAGCTCCTAGCCCAGTGACGTAAGCACGGCTGCAACACTGCAAGTGAAATGAGCTCCTAGCCAAGTGACGTAAGCACGGCTGCAACGCTGCAAGTGAAATGAGCTCCTAGCCCAGTGACGTAAGCACGGCTGCAACGCTGCAAGTGAAATGAGCTCCTAGCCCAGTGACGTAAGCATGGCTGCAACGCTGCAAGTGAAATGAGCTCCTAGCCCAGTGACGTAAGCATGGCTGCAACGCTGCAAGTGAAATGAGCTCCTAGCCCAGTGACGTAAGCACGGCTGCAACGCTGCAAGTGAAATGAGCTCCTAGCCCAGTGACGTAAGCACGGCTGCAACGCTGCAAGTGAAATTAGCTCCTAGCCCAGTGACGTAAGCACGGCTGCAACGCTGCAAGTGAAATGAGCTCCCAGTCCAGTGACGTAAGCACGGCTGCAACGCTTCAAGTGAAATGAGCTCCTAGTCCAGTGACGTAAGCATGGCTGCAACGCTGCAAGTGAAATGAGCTCCTAGTCCAGTGACGTAAGCACGGCTGCAACGCTGCAAGTGAAATGAGCTCCTAGCCCAGTGACGTAAGCACGGCTGCAACACTGCAAGTGAAATGAGCTCCTAGCCCAGTGACGTAAGCACGGCTGCAACACTGCAAGTGAAATGAGCTCCTAGCCCAGTGACGTAAGCACGGCTGCAACACTGCAAGTGAAATGAGCTCCTAGCCCAGTGACGTAAGCACGGCTGCAACACTGCAAGTGAAATGAGCTCCTAGCCCAGTGACGTAAGCACGGCTGCAACACTGCAAGTGAAATGAGCTCCTAGCCCAGTGACGTAAGCACGGCTGCAACGCTGCAAGTGAAATGAGCTCCTAGCCCAGTGACTTAAGCACGGCTGCAACACTGCAAGTGAAATGAGCTCCTAGCCCAGTGACGTAAGCACGGCTGCAACACTGCAAGTGAAATGAGCTCCTAGCCCAGTGACGTAAGCACGGCTGCAACACTGCAACTGAAATGAGCTCCTAGCCCAGTGACGTAAGCACGGCTGCAACACTGCAAGTGAAATGAGCTCCTAGCCCAGTGACGTAAGCACGGCTGCAACGCTGCAAGTGAAATGAGCTCCTAGCCCAGTGACGTAAGCACGGCTGCAACGCTGCAAGTGAAATGAGCTCCTAGCCCAGTGACGTAAGCACGGCTGCAACGCTGCAAGTGAAATGAGCTCCTAGCCCAGTGACGTAAGCACGGCTGCAACACTGCAAGTGAAATGAGTTCTAGCCCAGTGACGTAAGCACGGCTGCAACGCTGCAAGTGAAATGAGCTCCCAGTCCAGGGACGTAAGCACGGCTGCAACACTGCAAGTGAAATGAGCTCCTAGCCCAGTGACGTAAGCACGGCTGCAACGCTGCAAGTGAAATGAGCTCCTAGCCCAGTGACGTAAGCACGGCTGCAACGCTGCAAGTGAAATGAGTTCTAGCCCAGTGACGTAAGCACGGCTGCAACGCTGCAAGTGAAATGAGCTCCTAGCCCAGTGACGTAAGCACGGCTGCAACGCTGCAAGTGAAATGAGCTCCTAGCCCAGTGACGTAAGCACGGCTGCAACGCTGCAAGTGAAATGAGCTCCTAGCCCAGTGACGTAAGCACGGCTGCAACGCTGCAAGTGAAATGAGCTCCTAGCCCAGTGACGTAAGCATGGCTGCAACACTGCAAGTGAAATGAGCTCCTAGCCCAGTGACGTAAGCACGGCTGCAACACTGCAAGTGAAATGAGCTCCTAGCCCAGTGACGTAAGCACGGCTGCAACGCTGCAAGTGAAATGAGCTCCTAGCCCAGTGATGTAAGCACGGCTGCAACGCTGCAAGTGAAATGAGCTCCTAGCCCAGTGACGTAAGCACGGCTGCAACGCTGCAAGTGAAATGAGCTCCTAGCCCAGTGACGTAAGCACGGCTGCAACGCTGCAAGTGAAATGAGCTCCTAGTCCAGTGACGTAAGCACGGCTGCAACGCTGCAAGTGAAATGAGCTCCTAGCCCAGTGACGTAAGCACGGCTGCAACGCTGCAAGTGAAATGAGCTCCTAGCCCAGTGACGTAAGCACGGCTGCAACGCTGCAAGTGAAATGAGCTCCTAGCCCAGTGACGTAAGCACGGCTGCAACGCTGCAAGTGAAATGAGCTCCTAGCCCAGTGACGTAAGCACGGCTGCAACGCTGCAAGTGAAATGAGCTCCTAGCCCAGTGACGTAAGCATGGCTGCAACGCTGCAAGTGAAATGAGCTCCTAGCCCAGTGACGTAAGCACGGCTACAACGCTGCAAGTGAAATGAGCTCCTAGCCCAGTGACGTAAGCACGGCTGCAACACTGCAAGTGAAATGAGCTCCTAGCCCAGTGACGTAAGCACGGCTGCAACACTGCAAGTGAAATGAGCTCCTAGCCCAGTGACGTAAGCACGGCTACAACGCTGCAAGTGAAATGAGCTCCTAGCCCAGTGACGTAAGCATGGCTGCAACGCTGCAAGTGAAATGAGCTCCTAGCCCAGTGACGTAAGCATGGCTGCAACGCTGCAAGTGAAATGAGCTCCTAGTCCAGTGACGTAAGCACGGCTGCAACGCTGCAAGTGAAATGAGCTCCTAGCCCAGTGACGTAAGCACGGCTGCAACGCTGCAAGTGAAATGAGCTCCTAGCCCAGTGACGTAAGCACGGCTGCAACGCTGCAAGTGAAATGAGCTCCTAGCCCAGTGACGTAAGCACGGCTACAACGCTGCAAGTGAAATGAGCTCCTAGCCCAGTGACGTAAGCATGGCTGCAACGCTGCAAGTGAAATGAGCTCCTAGCCCAGTGACGTAAGCATGGCTGCAACGCTGCAAGTGAAATGAGCTCCTAGCCCAGTGACGTAAGCACGGCTACAACGCTGCAAGTGAAATGAGCTCCTAGCCAAGTGACGTAAGCACGGCTGCAACGCTGCAAGTGAAATGAGCTCCTAGCCCAGTGACGTAAGCACGGCTGCAACGCTGCAAGTGAAATGAGCTCCTAGCCCAGTGACGTAAGCATGGCTGCAACGCTGCAAGTGAAATGAGCTCCTAGCCCAGTGACGTAAGCACGTGGCTGCAACACTGCAAGTGAAATGAGCTCCTAGCCAAGTGACGTAAGCACGTGGCTGCAACACTGCAAGTGAAATGAGCTCCTAGCCAAGTGACGTAAGCATGGCTGCAACGCTGCAAGTGAAATGAGCTCCTAGTCCAGTGACGTAAGCATGGCTGCAACGCTGCAAGTGAAATGAGCTCCTAGTCCAGTGACGTAAGCATGGCTGCAACGCTGCAAGTGAAATGAGCTCCTAGCCCAGTGACGTAAGCACGGCTGCAACGCTGCAAGTGAAATGAGCTCCTAGCCCAGTGACGTAAGCACGGCTGCAACGCTGCAAGTGAAATGAGCTCCTAGCCCAGTGACGTAAGCACGGCTGCAACGCTGCAAGTGAAATGAGCTCCTAGCCAAGTGACGTAAGCACGGCTGCAACGCTGCAAGTGAAATGAGCTCCTAGCCCAGTGACGTAAGCACGGCTGCAACGCTGCAAGTGAAATGAGCTCCTAGCCCAGTGACGTAAGCACGGCTGCAACGCTGCAAGTGAAATGAGCTCCTAGCCCAGTGACGTAAGCATGGCTGCAACGCTGCAAGTGAAATGAGCTCCTAGCCCAGTAACGTAAGCACGGCTGCAACACTGCAAGTGAAATGAGCTCCTAGCCCAGTGACGTAAGCATGGCTGCAACGCTGCAAGTGAAAAGAGCTCCTAGCCCAGTGACGTAAGCACGGCTGCAACGCTGCAAGTGAAATGAGCTCCTAGCCCAGTGACGTAAGCATGGCTGCAACGCTGCAAGTGAAATGAGCTTCTAGCCCAGTGACGTAAGCACGGCTGCAACGCTGCAAGTGAAATGAGCTCCTGGCCCAGTGACGTAAGCACGGCTGCAACGCTGCAAGTGAAATGAGCTCCTAGCCCAGTGACGTAAGCACGGCTGCAACGCTGCAAGTGAAATGAGCTCCTAGCCCAGTGACGTAAGCACGGCTGCAACGCTGCAAGTGAAATGAGCTCCTAGCCCAGTGACGTAAGCACGGCTGCAACACTGCAAGTGAAATGAGCTCCTGGCCCAGTGACGTAAGCACGGCTGCAACGCTGCAAGTGAAATGAGCTCCTAGCCCAGTGACGTAAGCACGGCTGCAACGCTGCAAGTGAAATGAGCTCCTAGCCCAGTGACGTAAGCACGGCTGCAACACTGCAAGTGAAATGAGCTCCTAGCCCAGTGACGTAAGCACGGCTGCAACGCTGCAAGTGAAATGAGCTCCTGGCCCAGTGACGTAAGCACGGCTGCAACGCTGCAAGTGAAATGAGCTCCTGGCCCAGTGACGTAAGCACGGCTGCAACGCTGCAAGTGAAATGAGCTCCTAGCCCAGTGACGTAAGCACGGCTGCAACACTGCAAGTGAAATGAGCTCCTAGCCAAGTGACGTAAGCACGGCTGCAACACTGCAAGTGAAATGAGCTCCTAGCCCAGTGACGTAAGCACGGCTGCAACGCTGCAAGTGAAATGAGCTCCTGGCCCAGTGACGTAAGCACGGCTGCAACGCTGCAAGTGAAATGAGCTCCTAGCCCAGTGACGTAAGCACGGCTGCAACGCTGCAAGTGAAATGAGCTCCTAGCCCAGTGACGTAAGCACGGCTGCAACGCTGCAAGTGAAATGAGCTCCTAGCCCAGTGACGTAAGCACGGCTGCAACGCTGCAAGTGAAATGAGCTCCTAGCCCAGTGACGTAAGCACGGCTGCAACGCTGCAAGTGAAATGAGCTCCTAGCCCAGTGACGTAAGCACGGCTGCAACGCTGCAAGTGAAATGAGCTCCTAGCCCAGTGACGGAAGCACGGCTGCAACGCTGCAAGTGAAATTAGCTCCTAGCCCAGTGACGTAAGCACGGCTGCAACGCTGCAAGTGAAATGAGCTCCTAGCCCAGTGACGTAAGCACGGCTGCAACGCTGCAAGTGAAATGAGCTCCTAGCCCAGTGACGTAAGCACGGCTGCAACACTGCAAGTGAAATGAGCTCCTAGCCCAGTGACGTAAGCACGGCTGCAACGCTGCAAGTGAAATGAGCTCCTAGCCCAGTGACGTAAGCACGGCTGCAACGCTGCAAGTGAAATGAGCTCCTAGCCCAGTGACGTAAGCACGGCTGCAACGCTGCAAGTGAAATGAGCTCCTAGCCCAGTGACGTAAGCACGGCTGCAACGCTGCAAGTGAAATGAGCTCCTAGCCCAGTGACGTAAGCACGGCTGCAACACTGCAAGTGAAATGAGCTCCTAGCCCAGTGACGTAAGCACGGCTGCAACGCTGCAAGTGAAATGAGCTCCTAGCCCAGTGACGTAAGCACGGCTGCAACGCTGCAAGTGAAATGAGCTCCTAGCCCAGTGACGTAAGCACGGCTGCAACGCTGCAAGTGAAATGAGCTCCTAGCCCAGTGACGTAAGCACGGCTGCAACGCTGCAAGTGAAATGAGCTCCTAGCCCAGTGACGTAAGCACGGCTGCAACGCTGCAAGTGAAATGAGCTCCTAGCCCAGTGACGTAAGCACGGCTGCAGCGCTGCAAGTGAAATGAGCTCCTAGCCCAGTGACGTAAGCACGGCTGCAACACTGCAAGTGAAATGAGCTCCTAGCCAAGTGACGTAAGCACGGCTACAACGCTGCAAGTGAAATGAGCTCCTAGCCCAGTGACGTAAGCACGGCTGCAACGCTGCAAGTGAAATGAGCTCCTAGCCCAGTGACGTAAGCACGGCTGCAGCTTGCAATGTGACGTCATCAATCGACTCAACTCGATCCCGATCAGAAGGCATCGTTGCCACTAAAATATTGCTTAATCCCCCCCCCCCCCCCCCGCGATGCATTTCTATAATGCGGGCTAGCTTTACCCGTTAGTTCCATATCAACCTGCGAGCGATAGAGCCAGCTCGCTTCTTTCGGGATGATTTCACATCAGATTTGCAGAGCAATTTAAATGACGTTTCTCGGACAACAATTTTCGGAAGAAACGATTGTAAATTCGAACTGCCGGCATCCTAAATAATACATAATTAATGACAATATTTACAAAATATTACATTTTCTACTTTTGCTACCAACTGTTGACTGTTGTGTTGAGTAATCTCATTTATTGTGAACGATGTGAACACCCGTCTTCCCTGCTCGGTGGGCCTACATGCTCTTGTGTTCAGTAGACAGTGTATCCAAACATGCTTTGGTCACACACAGATAGAGATTCATAAAAAAATCACTTTTCGTGATTAAAGTTACAACTCTCCCATAAAATTCATTTTTCTTTACATCTCCATTATTAATGCCATGCTTTATATTAACGTAATGTTGGTTTGTAGAGCAAACAATTCGGCTGGTAGAAACCTTCAAAGAGTCAAGAAGAAGGCCACGTCGATAAATATCACTCCAACGATTCTTCCTTCAACGAGTTTCAATGGATTCTATTTTCAAGCAACGATAATGACGTTTATCTATCGAGTGATCACAAACAACTCGTGTTCATGTTGACGTGACGAGCGATGACGTGGTATAGAATATCATTCAATTATTCAAGAAGCTCTAGTCTAGTTGTTTCCTTGTCGTTACCCAGACGGCTGTGTAACCTTTACTACAGTACAAACTGCCGTGGTATGACAACTACACAGACAACTTCATCCAGGGTTTGACACATCTCAAAATGAGTTCACTGTCGTACACCCATATGCTTCTTCAACTCTCATACAGCCAACGGTTTAGCCGCGGTCGCTTAGCCGGTTCCTTTCCGAACACCGAAGTTAATTGCAACCTCGGGCTAGAGGTGGATGGGTGACCACTCGCCTCTGAAACACTAGTTACCGATTGTAGGGTCCGAAAGCTTGTGTAACAGCTTCGTTCTTCTCGTCAACTGGTCGACAGTCCAGGTTAGTGGAGGAACCTATACGACTGGTCAAAGTTACACCGTCCTTTCGGATGGGACGTAAAGCCGATGGTCCCCTTGGTACTTTTCGACAGGAGTAAGCTTTATGCCGGTAATAGGCTTCCCTTCTTT
>OX246738.1:80834052-80986552 GCA_945910005.1 Isoperla grammatica
TTAACATCAATAATTTATATCCTCATAAGTTTTCATTAGAAAGTACTGTCTATGTGTTACAACAACATTAATAAAAACAATAAGAATTATAATAAGAATATTAACACAACTCATAATTTTTCATTCTAACCGGCCAATAAAAGTATTACAATGCCGTTGACGTGAATCTAGCTCTGGGAAAGTATTCCTGAAGCAATGTTCTCCTTTCAACATCGCCGCTCCAATTCGCCCCACTTTGCAGTGCTCCATCAGGCGGGAAAACCGGGGTTCTTCTCGAGGGCTTTGTGATTGGCTAACACCTATAAATCACTTTCACGCCTCGCCTGGCCTGGCTGCCTGCGCAACCTTTCACCCGAAAATAATGAACATTAAATAGAAATATGAACTTAGTTTGCAACTCTTTTCACAAGAAGTCGAGAGCTGAGGCATTGGACTTATAACTTGCCGTGACGTAGAGCAACGTGTTGGCCAACGCAACTAAATGAAACGCGGAAATCAATTACAGAAATAAAAACTGAAACAGACGATCGAGAAACTCGCGCGAACTTATTTTCTCCGATACACCGCAGAAGAATAAGAGATGATAATAATATATAATAATAATAATAATAATAATAATAATAATAATAATAATAATAATAATAATAATAATAATAATAATAATAATAATAATAATAATAATAATAATAAGCTGGGATGAGTACAAATCGGCCACGACCGTACATAGCATCTACAGTTCGGTTTGGAAAAAATAATGTGGACAATGATATATTAAGTAGTTCTAAGTAGATTTTAATAAGGTAAACACATGGAAATACTTGACATTTGTGTCCGTACAACATGTTTATGCCGGTTTTGACCGAGTTTGTACGTATTGCAACAATAAAATAATAATAATAATAATAATAATAATAATAATAATAATAATAATTGATATATAATAAGTATAAGTAAGTATATAATAAGAATAATAATAAGTATAATAGATTATCATGTGGCAATGGTCCCAAGTTAAAATAACGAGTTTTAATCGGAGCTCGCTTACTTGACTTTCTAGGAAGTTGAATATTGTGGAAAATTTTCAAGCTCGCGCGATCTGGCTCGACCGTGTAACGGGCTACCGGCGAGTTTCATGCTAGCAAGGCGCCCACGCCAGGCAATTGATTCCCCCCCCCCTCTTTCTCTCGCCCAGGCTTCCGGCGGGAGAGACTGAGTGAGATCACTCACACCAGACGATTGATTCCCCCCCCCCCCTCTTTCTCTCGCCCAGGCTTCCGGCGGGAGAGACTGAGTGAGATCACTCACACCAGACGATTGATTCCCCCCCCCCCTCTTTCTCTCGCCCAGGCTTCCGGCGGGAGAGACTGAGTGAGATCACTCACGCAAGACGATTGATTTCCCCCCCCCCGGCCCCCCCCTCTTTCTCTCGCCCAGGCTTCCGGCGGGAGAGTCTGAGTGAGATCACTCACGCCAGACAATTGATCCCCCCCCCCTCTTTCTCTCGCCCAGGCTTCCGGCGGGAGAGTCTGAGTGAGATCACTCACGCCAGACAATTGATCCCCCCCCCTCTTTCTCTCGCCCAGGCTTCCGGCGGGAGAGACTGAGTGAGATCACTCACGCCAGACGATTGATTTCCCCTCCCCCCGGCCCCCCCCCTCTTTCTCTCGCCCAGGCTTCCGGCGGGAGAGTCTGAGTGAGATCACTCACGCCAGACAATTGATCCCCCCCCCTCTTTCTCTCGCCCAGGCTTCCGGCGGGAGAGTCTGAGTGAGATCACTCACGACACGCATTTTATTATTATACAGGCCTAAATGGCTGTATTTAAACAGTATCGCTAAGAAATAAGATGACATTACATAAGTACGATTGGGGTTTCAAACTACCAACAATCCGGTTGAAATAGTTTTAGTATTTTATTCTTAACGTGGATATGAAGTAATACACTTTAACTTCAAAGACGCACCGGTTAAAGTATTTGAAACATTTGTAATTCGGTTATAAGTTCTTACAAAACCACATCGTGTACATAAAGGCTGTATGTCGACCTACAGGGCGAACTCCCGAATTATCTATGTTAAAAGTTGCTTTAATTTGCATTTAGATTATCAAGAACTAAGCCAAGGTATGTCATTCTCTAGATAATTTACTGTTCGTTCGTTTCAATGTCTCTTTTCCAATAGGTATTTCCGTTTTTAAATAAACTTATTTAATGGCGAACGGTGTGCAGCGTAACACATTACAACAGTTAAATTAGTCAATTTGAAGAAAGGAAATATTTATTGGTACAATGAAACAATCACAAGAAAAAACATTCTATAATATGCAAAAACATAATTTTAATTTACTTTTGAAAGAATTTTAAAGCAATTTAAGCCGTCCGAAATTGGGGGGATTCCGCAGGATAGGTCGGCAGCCGACAGACAGCCAGTAATATTCCGCAGGATAGGTCGGCAGCCGACAGACAGCCAGTAATATTCCGCAGGATAGGTCGGCAGCCGACAGACAGCCAGTAATATTCCGCAGGATAGGTCGGCAGCCGACAGACAGCCAGTAATATTCCGCAGGATAGGTCGGCAGCCTACAGACAGCCAGTAATATTCCGCAGGATAGGTCGGCAGCCGACAGACAGCCAGTAATATTCCGCAGGATAGGTCGGCAGCCTACAAACAGCCAGTAATATTCCGCAGGATAGGTCGGCAGCCGACAGACAGCCAGTAATATTCCGCAGGATAGGTCGGCAGCCGACAGACAGCCAGTAATATTCCGCAGGATAGGTCGGCAGCCTACAGACAGCCAGTAATATTCCGCAGGATAGGGTGGCAGCTTAGAGACAGCCAGTAATATTCCGCAGGATAGGTCGGCAGCCTACAGACAGCCAGTAATATTCCGCAGGATAGGTCGGCAGCCTACAGACAGCCAGTAATATTCCGCAGGATAGGTCGGCAGCCTACATACAGCCAGTAATATTCCGCAGGATAGGTCGGCAGCCTACAGACAGCCAGTAATATTCCGCAGGATAGGTCGGCAGCCTACAGACAGCCAGTAATATTCCGCAGGATAGGTCGGCAGCCTACAGACAGCCAGTAATATTCCGCAGGATAGGTCGGCAGCCTACATACAGCCAGTAATATTCCGCAGGATAGGTCGGCAGCCTACAGACAGCCAGTAATATTCCGCAGGATAGGTCGGCAGCCTACAGACAGCCAGTAATATTCCGCAGGATAGGTCGGCAGCCTACAGACAGCCAGTAATATTCCGCAGGATAGGTCGGCAGCCTACATACAGCCAGTAATATTCCGCAGGATAGGTCGGCAGCTTAGAGACAGCCAGTAATATTCCGCAGGATAGGTCGGCAGCCTACAGACAGCCAGTAATATTCCGCAGGATAGGTCGGCAGCCTACAGACAGCCAGTAATATTCCGCAGGATAGGTCGGCAGCCGACAGACAGCCAGTAATATTCCGCAGGATAGGTCGGCAGCCTACAGACAGCCAGTAATATTCCGCAGGATAGGTCGGCAGCCTACAGACAGCCAGTAATATTCCGCAGGATAGGTCGGCAGCCTACAGACAGCCAGTAATATTCCGCAGGATAGGTCGGCAGCCTACAGACAGCCAGTAATATTCCGCAGGATAGGTCGGCAGCCTACAGACAGCCAGTAATATTCCGCAGGATAGGTCGGCAGCCTACATACAGCCAGTAATATTCCGCAGGATAGGTCGGCAGCTTAGAGACAGCCAGTAATATTCCGCAGGATAGGTCGGCAGCCTACAGACAGCCAGTAATATTCCGCAGGATAGGTCGGCAGCCTACAGACAGCCAGTAATATTCCGCAGGATAGGTCGGCAGCCTACAGACAGCCAGTAATATTCCGCAGGATAGGTCGGCAGCCTACAGACAGCCAGTAATATTCCGCAGGATAGTTCGGCAGCCGACAGACAGCCAGTTATATTTAATAATGTAGAGTTCTCAAGACTAAGAAACTAAACAAACCTTAATTTCGCGCGGTTTTTATGTAGACTATAGTCCTACCCTTTCCCGTTAAGTGTAAAGTGTAGTAAGAACACATTTTCCTAAGACTTCAGTTTAATGATTTTACATAGTTTTTTCTAAGGTACGACTTTTTCTAACTGTATACTAGGATCGCTACCATTCGCCGGATTAATAAAAAGTCGTTATCATTGGCTGGGCTAAGAATTTAACGGATAAGAGCGAACAGTTTGAAATAGTTTAAACTTTCGCCCTAACCGCATAAACCCTGCACCGTGTGTGAACGGTTAAGTTGTTTTTCTATAGTTTAATCTTAAATTGTAAACCTTTAACATTTTGTGTGAGAACTGACTGTAACACAAGGCTGCATCTTACATAGTGAAGAATTCAAAACCCCCTCTTTTAATTTATTTTGAAACTGTTAGGATAAACAATAATATACCTTCACAAAAAACGCATTCGGTGGCATATCTTAAATGTATAAGATAAGGTATGGGAGAAAGTTCATTCCAATTCAAACAAACACCATTTTGCAATACTATTGGAAGTTCTTTCAGAGAATTAGCAATGTTTTACAGATATCTGTTAGTGGAAAGTGTACTGTCTGATATTCGCTAACTATTGTATAACATGCTCGGCTTTGAAGCTCAACATAGCTGTACCACCTACAAGCTGTCTATGTTTGTTCGGAAACAATCCAATTACGTCACTTGCATAACTCGATTACATTCTCAGCAACCATGGCAATAAATAGCGACCTAACCAACTTTTCCAGTAAATGTCACACGTACCATGCAAATATCACACTCAGTGCTGAGAGGAGACTACAGAAGCCATTTCCACTTCTATCACCAGCTCATATACAAGACAAGATCTTCATACAAACGTTAAAGGGAATCCCTAGACTGAAGTAATAACACAAAATCGATATTTTCTATTGTAAGGCGTTAAGAATACATTGCTTAAAACAATACACAATAATAAACAAAATTTTGGGGGCCATTTTGGGCAGGTGGTAGTACATATTGGGCAGGTGGTAGTACATATTGGGCAGGTGGTAGTACATATTGGGCAGGTGGTAGTACATATTGGGCAGGTGGTAGTACATATTGGGCAGGTGGTAGTACATATTGTGCAGGTGGTAGTTCATATTGGGCAGGTGGTAGTACATATTGGGCAGGTGGTAGTACATATTGGGCAGGTGGTAGTACATATTGGGCAGGTGGTAGTACATATTGCTGCTCAAATATCGAAATGTGTTTCAGAGCGAGATTTAGTTTTTCAGTACAAAGGTTTGTTGTCAGCTAACTTCAAAGGTAATTTTTTCTTCTCCGAAAGACCTTTTCGTTTTTTTTAATACACATTTTTTAAACTTTGTGCTAATATGGTATTAGGATATATATATTTAAATATTTGTAACGTTTAAACGGCCAGTAATATGTACAAAGTACCACTTTCTGATTCGTAATTCATCTTCAGCAGTGGCGCACCCAGGATTTTATCCTGGGGGGGGGGGGGGGGGGGGCAACCCTGGTTTGGTACTTAATATAAATAAAAGTTAAAAAATAAAAAAAGTAGGCGAGCAAAAAAATGCTACCCCGTTTATTTTATTTGCATCACTGTTTTATTGAAAAGACCACATCATCACAATATAAATATTATTAATATTGAACACTTAGCCACGTGAAAATGTGATGACCAAAACCTGTTGAAGACGGAAACCGTAAACCAAATTCTATTATTTATTACAGTTACACAGTTATATGCTACCTATTGAGGAAACTATGCATTATTTGCAAGCCACCGATTAGAGTTGGTTAGGTACGAAATGTTGACGCTCAGGACTACACTCTGCGCAACAAAGAGGTTTTTCTTTCAAAATTAAATATTATCAATGATCATTATTCATTATTAACATTATAAACGCTTAGAGTTTTGACTATCAATAAACTTGCGGTGTTTGTGGGGTTCTTGGGGGGGGGGGGGGGGGGGCTCTAAAGCCTAAGCGTTATCGTGCCGGACTTTTGTGCGTGAGGCCAGTGGAGGGAGGAAGGCATCAACTATCTACAAACGAATTTTGGCACGAATCGGTGCCGAGTCCGAAAAAATACCCGAACAGCATCACAAACGAACGAACCTTAAACAAAATATGTACAAAGTACAACTAAAATTCAATAATCGATACAAGTATAGAAAATATTGCTACATTTATCAAACATTCGCAATAACTCGTACATAACGAACGAATGTTTTTAAGTAGAAATGGTTATTTCGAGAGAATTATGTATAAACAAAACAAATAAACTGCAACATTCTAAAGTAATATTTCATCTAATTTTAAAAATTTCAGATTTGATCATTTCGTTTTCTTTATCATGATTTTACCAAACATTACTAAGTTATCAAATGCACGGTGTCTTGTATATGCGCCATGTTTGACAGTAGTGGAAAACTCAGTGAACGGCTAACCTCAAGATTGAAGTTTGGTGAAATCGTAATTATGAGTATTGAGTAAAATAAATATTGGTTTTTCTTCTGTCCTAGTTTGTGAATGGCTTAGTAAGAAAGTGGGGGTGCGGTGGGATGGAGACAATATATATTCACGGATACAAAAATACATATATACTTGGTTTAAGATTACCTTACATATGCTTTCGTCACAAGCGAGGCACTCGCCACCAACTAGCGAACCACCCGAGACAAGCGTGCGCAAATGCCGATCGCTGATTGGCTACGAACCCGCCGTCTGTGACGAAAGGTAGTGTAAGGTAGTCTTGGGACAACTATACGTTCAAAACCCAGAAAATACAGTATTGCCAGTTTCTGTTTAATTAAACATCTCACTTCGAGCACTGATTAAAATTCATTTTAGTTTACCTCATGACAAAAGTAGCGACAATAATGAGTTCGGTATGTATTTCTGTTATGTTTGGGATGTGCTTGCTATGAATATTATGTTTTGCTTGTTTAGCTATGTTCGTAACACTGTCTTTTTTTCATTTTATGTAAACTCGATTTCTAAAAGTCATATTTAGAGTCCTTCTTTCACTAACGTAATATGAGCTAACGGTTGAGTACGTCGCTAGAACACTGTACTCTTACCCGGCTCCTCCACCAAGTGGAATCTTGAGTCACCCATAGTCCAACACTGTACTCTTACCCGGCTCCTCCACCAAGTGGAATCTTGAGTCACCCATAGTCCAACACTGTACTCTTACCCGGCACCTCCACCAAGTGGAATCTTGAGTCACCCATAGTCCAACACTGTACTCTTACCCGGCACCTCCACCAAGTGGAATCTTGAGTCACCCATAGTCCAACACTGTACTCTTACCCGGCACCTCCACCAAGTGGAATCTTGAGTCACCCATAGTCCAACACTGTACTCTTACCCGGCACCTCCACCAAGTGGAATCTTGAGTCACCCATAGTCCAACACTGTACTCTTACCCGGCACCTCCACCAAGTGGAATCTTGAGTCACCCATAGTCCAACACTGAACTCTTACCCGGCACCTCCACCAAGTGGAATCTTGAGTCACCCATAGTCCAACACTGTACTCTTACCCGGCAACTCCACCAAGTGGAATCTTGAGTCACCCGTAGTCCAACACTGTACTCTTACCCGGCTCCTCCACCAAGTGGAATCTTGAGTCACCCATAGTCCAACACTGTACTCTTACCCGGCACCTCCACCAAGTGGAATCTTGAGTCACCCATAGTCCAACACTGTACTCTTACCCGGCTCCTCCACCAAGTGGAATCTTGAGTCACCCATAGATAGTCCAACACTGTACTCTTACCCGGCTCGTCCACCAAGTGGAATCTTGAGTCACCCATAGTCCAACACTGTACTCTTACCCGGCACCTCCACCAAGTGGAATCTTGAGTCACCCATAGTCCAACACTGTACTCTTACCCGGCACCTCCACCAAGTGGAATCTTGAGTCACCCATAGTCCAACACTGTACTATTACCCGGCACCTCCACCAAGTGGAATCTTGAGTCAGCCGTAGTCCAACACTGTACTCTTACCCGGCTCCTCCACCAACTGGAATCTTGAGTCACCCATAGTCCATCACTGTACTCTTACCCGGCACCTCCACCAAGTGGAATCTTGAGTCACCCATAGTCCAACACTGTACTCTTACCCGGCTTCTCCACCAAGTGGAATGTTGAGTCACCCATAGTCCAACACTGTACTCTTACCCGGCACCTCCACCAAGTAGAATCTTGAGTCACCCATAGTCCAACACTGTACTCTTACCCGGCACCTCCACCAAGTGGAATCTTGAGTCACCCGTAGTCCAACACTGTACTCTTACCCGGCACCTCCACCAAGTGGAATCTTGAGTCACCCGTAGTCCCATATATCGTTTTCTGTGCCTGAGTTGATTCAACATGTACTTAAGAGCGAAGAATACCTCTACGTCCAAAACCTTGAAAATTTTCATTTTTTGATTATATCTCAAGATTGAAACACAAAATCGGAAATCTGAGTAATCATAGCGCGATGTGGTTTGGTAAGCCCTACAGACTGAATGATAGACGTGTTTAACATTATACTCAGTATGGCTGGGATTTTTATTTAATTTAATTAATAATGAAATAAGTATCACAGTTATACTGATTATAATGTTAGATACATTTATCATTCTGTATGTAGGGCTTACCAAACCACAGCGCTTGATTACTCAGATTTTCGATTTTGTTTTAATCTTGAGACATACTAAAAAAATTTAAATTTTCTGCGGTTTTTGATTTAGAGGTATCCTTTGCTCTTAACACATTTTCGAACTGCTTCTCCTCATTTTAACTTTCCCTTGGTACTATTTTAGCGGATTTTGGGTATGTTGTAGAGCTGAGTTCATTTTTTCGAAGAGAATGATACTATAAAACCTACTGTTACAGTTTGTTTTGGGTCCAACTTAATTTTCCTTGATCATATTGGGAATCTACGTTGATTTATTCCATTTTCTAATCCTTGCCCCTTTTTTGTCTCCTCCCTCCCCCCTTCCCCCTCCCCCGCACTCGCCGTTGGACCTTGGGATAGAGTAGGTCCAGGGTAGCTCTGCTGGTCGAATGTGGCCGACGTTGTTAACAGTGATCAAGGGAGGGTTTAAATAACTCCGGGTGTTTGTTGTGTACGGAAAGTTCGTTGCGAAGGGAGGAATGTTGTGTGTTTAATTTCGTGTAATGTTTATTTTGTTGCTCATTGTTTCATTGGAATCTGTTCCTTCGTTCCGCTCTCTCCCTCTCTAGCTAATTGTCTTCGTCAAACTACAAATCCATTTCTTGGTAATCGCCAACTTTACTGAGCTCATCTACTTCTTCTTTGGCATCATCATGGCCAGCATCACCATCATTGGTGTTCTCACTCAGTAGACCTACAAATACTTGTGGCATAATGTCACCCTCAGTCCACGTATACTAAAGACAACTCCACACAGCTAAGCTGCCACCCATTAGAACTAGGTCCAGGGATATTTGGTTAAGCTTCCATTGCTCGATTCCAAACAAGTGACTAATTAGCTCGTTTTATGGGCTGTCCTAAAGACGATCTATAAGGAGGGGAAAGGCTGATGAGGTCTGAACCATTGTAGTTTGGCGCAATTTACAGATGAAGTGATTTTTTTTAAGATGGTGTATCGAAGTTTATTGACGTTAAATGGTTTGGCTAATCATGCTCATACATCAAACACACATATTTATCTAATGTTTCATACTGTACCTCGTCGATGTTTCCAAAAACATGAACACACCCATATATTGTGTGGTTTTCAAGTACCTTCAGTGGAGCCAGTTTCCCTCGGCGAACAATTAATGCGCTTGTACTATCACACCCACTGAATGCATGGAAAGCAGGAAAAGTAATAGACATTTCCACACCAAATTGTATTTCCCACTTGATTTACGTCAACTAGTCTTAGTCGTTTGTTCCCATTATCTATATAAAATAAAATGTTTCACTGTGGACATACTTCACCAACAGTAAGGATTCACGCCTGTGTCCGGACTTCTGACAACGAGAACCCTTGGTTGTTCAGAAATGTTTACTTTAGGTCCAGTCTTACAATGTCCTAATAACTACTTATTCATCGAATAGCTTGTTGTCTCCATGGCGACGACCAATCAAAACGCTTGAAATCCTCCAAATAGCTTAATTGCTACAAATAACTTTCTGATTAGGAGATTTTAAGACCGGCCATTTTACTTACATTGCAATAGGTATTTTGCATTGACCTCTTCTTTTGTTTACTGTAGATCGTCCACGGGGTTTGTAATGCCAGTGCGGCCATCGTCTTCACATACCACAAAACAATCGTCTATGCAATAGTTGGTCTGCAATAGCTCACTTTGCCACTGCGATAAGATTAATCGGTCTATTTGTATTTTGTTAGAATTTGAAAAAAAAAATCCAAACTCGATAAAGTTTTGTCATTCACACAGTTATTAAAGGGGTTCTCACCCGCTAGATTTATTTTTTACCATATGATCTACTGCACCACACCAATCGATAATGAACCATTAAACATCGTAAGTTGAAACCTGTGAATTGTTATAAATTAATGAAATTTCTGGTTAACTGCCGCGGCGACTGTTGGTGTCAGCCGGCTTTTGGTGCGAGTGTACTCGAAGCGATATATCTAAAAAAAATAGACGGCCTTGGTGTACTCCATTCGACACCGCATAGCAGACCGCGTTCATTGTGCATGCGTTGACTATTTCCCCTCCCAATACTACTCTCTCTCTCTCTCTCTCTCTCTCTCTCTCTCTCTCTCTCTCTCGCTTGGCTTACTTGACACCAACTCGACAGTCGACACCCGCCGACTCGACGTGCACAGCAACGCACGACAACGCTCAAAACGAAATGGAGCACCCGATTACACATCTTTATTTTGTACCTGAACGGAAGCTCCGATTACAAAACCAAAATATACGAAACACGCAGAAAAGAAAGACGCAGCGAAAAGTATTACATCATTTTTTTTTGGAGCAGAATCCTCCAAGGTCCCAAGGCATACAGGTCGTCCCAATGCTATTTCTTATGGGAGATTTTCGCCGATGGGACCTAGCTCGAAAATCACTAATTTTGATATTTTTTTCCCGGGTTACGGTGGACCCGATTTCTTTTCATTTAGTCGCTAATTTCATAGCTAATCAGCCTTAGTTAAACATATTTTTTTGGAGTAGCGGGTGAGAACCCCTTTAAATACTTCTTTGCTTGGTCTCTTCTCATTCTTTCAGCATTTTGATCGAATCACGGCTTGTATGGGCAAGGTAAATTTGTAATTTTAATTGTTATTCAATTCAATTCAATTTTATTTCCATTTGATCATTGTGTACATATAGTCATATAACAGTACATGTACTGAAGATGTATAATTGCACATTATCATCGGTTCAGTACAATATACAATAGGTGGTGAGGATAAATGGTACAGTAGGTATTGAGACTTTAAACCGGTAATCGAGGCTACTACCCACAGAAGATTTGACTTGTGGGTGGGTAGCAGTTCCTCTGGCTATGGATTTAGTCTAGTTAGGTTAGTTGTACATAATGTTTACAATATTATAGAAAAATAATGATTTCACTTAGATTAATGTTAACTTAAATTTAACCTAAGACTAGAAACAGAATGCAAGATTCACAATATTATTTCATTACATCTTTAGCATTCATATAAAATTAATCTAAAACTAGAAACAGAATTTGAGTTGACAATATTTTGTATCACTTATTTCTACTGTTTCATGATTTCTCTGGTTGAAGTTACATTATTGTTAATTATTAATTACATTTATATGGCAGACCAAATGCAATTTTTGTTTTTAAGTAGCTATACTCAACATACTAAAAAAGCAATTTTCATGATTTATTCATGCATATACACCAATACACTTTTTATATTAATTTATTGTTAATTTATCTAGAGAATGAAAAGTACAACAATTATTCATACAGTGTTCTAGGATGTATTTTAAACAAGCATGTTTGCATTAAACCATTGTTAATCATGCGAGTACCAACCGACTTTTCTAGTTACTTTAAGGTTGATTGTGTTATTAATTGTTTCATTGGGACATTGAATAAACCATCTGTTAAGCAGTAAATTGAATTTATCTACCGATTTAGTGGATCTTATGTTTAAGGGTAAAATATAATTATAGGCTTTAGGACCAAGGAAAAGCGCATGCCTCTGCGTCATGTGGAGACGGGTTCTAGGAATATTCAATTTGTATTGTATTTTATTTCGCGTTCCATGTCGATGAGGTTCAGTTTTTAACTTATGGAATATTTTGTGACTGTGGATAAGTAAATATGTCAGATATATTTTTCTTACATTTAGGAAGCCGCTGTCAGAGAACACCAGATTAGTCGGGTAAAGGAAGGGCTTTTTTAACATAACCTTGATAACGTGTTTCTGTATTATTGAGAGTGGATTTATGTGCGAGTCATATGTGCCTCCCCAGCCAATGATCCCATATTGAATGATAGATTGCACAATAGCATAGTAGACCACTTGAAGTGTTTTTGTATAAAGAATATTTCTAAGTAAGTAGAATTTGGGAAGAGTGCTTCGTACTTTTTTTGTGACGATATTGATATGCTTGTCCCATTTTAAATGTTCGTCAATTGTGATACCCAAGTATTTAGCGTAACTTACTTTGGTTAGATTAAAGCAACTACAATGTAGTCTGGCCCTACCTATGCAGTCATTCGCGTGTAATTTTATGTTACAATTAATATGATCTAATTGCTCAGCTTTGTTTGGTGCAAAGGTCATGAATAACGTTTTTTCTTGGTTAAGTGTTAGAAGGTTATTTTCAAGCCATTTCATAATTTTGTTTAATTCAGCTTCAGCTATCTTGTAAACATTGATCCACGAATAGCTGGTGAAGAGCAATACGGTGTCATCAGCAAATGTAGTTATGATTCCATTAATTTTCATGTGGCATAAATCGTTAATAAAGATGATAAACAGAAGTGGGCCAAGAACTGTGCCTTGAGGGACTCCGTATTCGATAATTTCTGGTTTGCTTAGGGTGTCGCTAATTTTAACATATTGCTCCCGATTTGTTAGGTAGCTACTTATTAGTTTTAGTGCATTACCTCTGATTCCGTATCTGTCTAATTTATTTAGTAGTAATGGGTGGGAGACGGTGTCAAAGGCTTTAGCTAGGTCGAGAAATATAGCCACGGTCTTGTCTTTTTCGTCAATTCTAGAATGGATATCCGTCGTTAGTTTTAATATGGTGTCGTTAGTTCCCCGCCCAGTACGGAAGCCATATTGATTTTGCGATAAAATGTTATGTTTGTCTAGAAAGTCATATATGCGATGTTTTATACATTTTTCATGAATCTTTGAGATGTTGTTCAGTAGTGATATAGGGCGATAATTTGTTGTATGCAATTTATTACCTGTTTTGAATATAGGGGTGATAATAGCCGTTTTAAAGCAATCTGGGTATGTGCCTGTACAAAAACTTGCATTTATTATGTGGGCTAGAGGCATTGTTATGTGTGATTTTATTTGTTGTAGTGTAGACGAGTGTAAGTGGTCAATGCCGGAGGCACAGTTTGACTTTAACTCATCGATATACTTTAAGTTTAATTGAGGCGTAGCTGTTTTGATTAATTTAAAGATTTGCAGGAAACGGGCTATTCATATTTAAATTGCTGTATTTCGTTGACAAGGGGAGTCCGTGATCTCTCCAGGACATCGGCTAATAGGCCTACTATATGATATTACGTCACATTTGGTTTTGGATAAATGTGAAATAGAATGCAATAATTACTATTATCAACTCGTATGAACTTTATTCAGTAATATAAATGTATTCATTTAACGGAATAATAATATTTATAGATGTTACTCAGTTTTAACTTTTTTAACGTTTAGAACAAAATGTGTGTGTATTTGGGGGAATGTCACCATAAGTTGTATCGCCAAATTGATTTTGGACAACCCTGTTCATAATAATACAAACATATAAATAATTATTGTTTTTACATAGTTTATGAAGTTTGGTAGTGCAAAAACAACTATCTTTAGGGATTACCCACTATACAAAAATATGCAATTATATTTATATTTATGATGATGGACATCCCTACAATGTAAACGCTCCAGATACCAACTTGCAATCAAGTAGACAACGTAAAATAATAGGTGTTTCTTTAAGAAAGCAAGTAGTCACATTAGTTGGAGGTGTCACTTTACGGACTAACCAGAGTAAATGGTATTCAAAGTTGTGGCAATATAACCATAATTGTTGGACAACCCTTTATTATTTTCATTTGTTTGTTTTACTGTTGGTTAGAGGAATTATATGTATTAAATTTTGCATTGTCAACAGACATAGTTTCCAGAAACGTGAGCAAACATTGATATCTTAGCAGTAAAATAACCTCAACTTTGGACATCCCTGGAGGCCAAACGCCCCAGCTGTCACGTAGCAAACAAATGGATTATTGTTCCTAGTTTGTTCTCTACAAAAGTGCTATAATGAAAATTTGCGGGGGGGGGGGAGGGGGGGTTATTAACCACCTAAAGGATTACTGTGCCTGTATCTTGCCTACTACCCCTTGGCCCCCTCACTGCACACTATCCCCACCCCATAATACCTCACCTGGTTCAAGTACACTGCGTATAGCATTCACGTGCGTGGGAACAAAATCCGTGCCGAGAATTCTGTGTAAACATTTGCTTAATCACGGTAAACAAACCCCTAGAGAGAAACCACGCGCCCTTGTAAATCTAATGACATTTTATTCAACAAGAATGAAAAGAGCTCAAAATGAAGACGTTGCAAATATATCGCCGACAAGACAATGTTTACTTTCTCGATCGAGTTGTTTGTCTTTCTCGTTGCACTGATGACTCAACGTTTAGCGGCCGCTCACGGTTATTGATGGGAGATACTGGAATCATATCGTGAAGCTCGTGCACTGATGACTCAACGTTTAGCGGCCGCTCACGGTTATTGATGGGAGTGGATACTGGAATCATATCGTGAAGCTCGTGCACTGATGACTCAACGTTTAGCGGCCGCTCACGGTTATTGATGGGAGTGGATACTGGAATCATATCGTGAAGCTCGTGCACTGATGACTCAACGTTTAGCGGCCGCTCACGGTTATTGATGGGAGTGGATACTGGAATCATATCGTGAAGCTCGTGCACTGATGACTCAACGTTTAGCGGCTGCTCACGGTTATTGATGGGAGTGGATACTGGAATCATGTCGTGAAGCTCGTGCACTGATGACTCAACGTTTAGCGGCCGCTCACGCTTATTGATGGGAGTGGATACTGGAATCATATCGTGAAGCTCGTGCACTGATGACTCAACGTTTAGCGGCCGCTCACGGTTATTGATGGGAGTGGATACTGGAATCATATCGTGAAGCTCGTGCACTGATGACTCAACGCGTTTAGCGGCCGCTCACGGTTATTGATGGGAGTGGATACTGGAATCATATCGTGAAGCTCGTGCACTGATGACTCAACGTTTAGCGGCCGCTCACGGTTATTGATGGGAGTGGATACTGGAATCATATCGTGAAGCTCGTGCACTGATGACTCAACGTTTAGCGGCCGCTCACGGTTATTGATGGGAGTGGATACTGGAATCATATCGTGAAGCTCGTGCGTAGAATAAACAATAAAAAATAAGAAATCACAAAATTTTATCTTCTCGATTGTGGAGCTGGATTATAGTATTGTCCTTACAAATGAAGATCCCAGCAAATATGAACTAAATATAAGTTAATATATCAGTTGTGAAAGGAAACTGACAAATTATCCATCAAACTCTTTTCAAAACTTTTTCAGTGCTCTTTTTCAAAACACGTTATCTCGAATTAAGTTGTTTTCAATTTAAATACATCTTAGTTCTGTCATCAACTCATCAACATCATATTTTCATGAACTCAAACTACTAGTTGTTTATTAACAACTACTTTACTACAATCCTACTTTTAATTTAACTGAGGTTTTATCTCCAACGGGCAGTGGCGTAACTAAGGGGGGGGGGGGGTTTAGGGGGTTTAAACCCCCCCCCCCCCCCCGGAATTACATCGAGAATGATTTTACTTAATACTACATTTACTTAATACCATATAGTAAGATCCTTAAACCACTTCAGTGTATAACAATCGCAACAAACAACATTTTCATTATATTTATCATACCACTTCACTTAGACAAGATATATAATTTCTTTCAATAATTCAATTATATTATTTATGTGCTCATCTACAACTTATATACCTTTCGCTTGAACCAGTAAAAGTGAGGATACATATAAATAAAAATGCATTAATCTAATATTACAATATCACGGTCTGTGAATTTAAATTTAAATAACGTGTGACTTGTGACCACAATGTTTCACTTTATGTTGAGATTTTATTGAACAACCATAAAACATTAAAAACACAATTTCCATGCAATTCTTATTCAGAACTGTAAATAATACCTACTGTAGCACTGTAACTGCAATATAATACAAACAAACGAGTAGTGGTTCGAGTATTCTTTTGAGTCTAAAAGGCACGAAAGAGTTCTCAGGACTGCGTATTTAACTTTGGTGCGCCCCATAATAACAAATGGACTACCTGCTTGGCATCCGACATCAAAAGAAAATTTAGCAAAACTCGAGAAGGTACAAAACCGAGCCACATGGATGATTACTGGAGGGAATGATAAGAGTGCAACCCTCCGGAGGCAGGCATGTGGCTTCCCCTCTATCGAGCAATATGCCAATCAGGTAGACCTTATGTTTATAAAAAAGTGCTTCACAAGTAACATTGATGTTGACCCCTTAAAAAGACTGCAACTAAGCTACAGAAGAGTAGACAGTCGTGGTGTGAACTTAGTCCCACCCTTTGCCAGGACTAATTCATATCAGGCTGGGTATTGGTATCGTGTTGCTGCAAAATGAAATGCTGTGGATAAGTCCATTAAGTGCGCCCCTCTGGCTAAGTATGCACGAAACATTAAGGGAGTGTATAACTAATGATATATGTATTGACAAACACTGCTATTCCTTGGTACATGAATTCGGTATATAATTATGTTTCGTTGCATGGTTCATAAAAATTTCACCCACGTTTCTATTTCTTCTACTCTACCATACTCTACACTGTCGTCTATTATCATCCTCATTAAAGTTAACATTGTATTTTTAAGTTAAGTTTAAGTCTTTAAGTTTAGATTAAAAAGCAGGTTTAGCACTTTGTGTCATGGAGCTTTTAGCTCTCTCTAACCTGCTTAATAATAGCTTAGTAATAGTTCCATATAGGTGTAGATCTACCTGGGTCCACACTCTAGCCTAAGTCTGTATCTATATGCATTGTACCTAAGAGATTGTTGAATAAATAATAATAATAATAATAGAAAAGGAAAAAAATTTCGCCTTTGGCGAAATGGCCTCCGGCGGCTGGGGCTTCGCCCCAGACCCCTTTCAGTCCCCTCATCTCACTTTTCCCTAATAACCCCCCCGAAATAATTCCTAGTTACGCCACTGCCAACGGGAATAGCATTACCTAGATAAACTAATAACCAAAGACATTGACTTATTAAGTTACTATAAAAGGAAATCACAGAGAATGTTACCGATCAAGAAACGCAATATAAGTGTTTCTACACTAAACATAACTCGCGCATATAACTAGTATTGACGACTTTTTGTACCTTCCGGGAAAACAACTAATTCAGTGCTCATCATTAACTATTTGTGCCTGACCTGGGCCGCTATTTGTATACTTCATTGTTTGTATCGCAACAAATGCGAAACACTATTGAAAATGTGAAATAAATTAAGATGTATATAAATTGTAGTTCATGTAGCGTTGTGCAGAATGATAAAAGTAAAACGATATGCAGAAAACAAGCAAGCTTTAACATTAGTGTTTATGTATGACGTAGAATGCACATCTCAACCAGTTCCCGAAATCTTTTTTGTCAGATACTGACAAATTGTTGCAGGGTACCGGTACTGTGAAGGAAATTTTACAATTTCCTCCTGATGTTCCCCACTCCATGATTTATTCTAGTGCGAAATTGAAAGGTCTTGGCGATATGAACACTGGATAGGAAGCCTTCATTCAGCATTTTAACATGTCATACATTGCTAGAGGCGGATAATGTACACGTAAATTTTGCGAGGAATCTTGAGGCTGAGAAGTTACATTGTATTTCTAGATTAGGTATAACATTTCCGGAAGCCTCAATGAGGGCTGGAGTCTCAGGCAAGACCTTGCGAGAACACCTGCGAGAGCAAGAGTATAAAAAGTGGTGCGATCAGTCACATGAGGGAAGAGGTGCGATACTTTTCCAGGAAGTGACATCTGCTAACAGGTCGATCAACAATAAGGCGGGACTCTCTCTTGCTCTGAATGGAGAGATGCCATCAAGATGACGTGTAACGTGGTTCCCGTAAGAACCGTCCCTGGCAGGAGCCAAGGTACTAACCGCTGTAGACATTGCAGCGAGTTTGAAACCCTTGCCAATGTATTTGGTTACTGCCAGCCATGCGAAAAGATGAGAGAATCCCGTCATCATGAAGTGCTCTATAAAATAGCCCAGGCTCTTCGCAATAAGCACTATGAAGTCTATGAAGAAGTGCATGGCCTTTCAACGTCAGGAAACACGAGGCGAATAGACATCATAGCAATGAATCGGGGGAAGTCGGAGGGATACATTCTAGATCCCTCAAGCCGCTTTGAGGATCACCTGGGACAATTCTGGGACCATTCGTAATTTATCAAGGAGGTGGATCGTGAGAAACAGGGGATATACAACCCGACTAGTGCCTATTATAAGACCTATTACAATCTGACAGATATCAGACTAATGGGTCTTATGATAGGTGCTCGGAACTCGTTCCAATTACCATCAAGTCTCACTGATTACATTGTTCTGTGCGTCAATCCCCGGCTTTTTCGAGAAATTTCGGAACTCGTTCCAATTACCATCAAGTCTCACTGATTACATTGTTCTGTGCGTATTACGGTGGTCTATTTTTATATTTAGGCACCATTTGTATTCGTAATTTTGTTTAGTTTATGTATATAAAGTGTAATTTGTTTCCATTTTCGTTTTGATATAAGTAATTGTATGTTAGTCTGTGTCTTATAGTGACAGCTTTGGCTGCAGAGATCGAATAAAGGTTTCTATTATTATATACTACGTATACCACGCACTTCAAACCGTCATAGCCGTGTCGATTTGACCTCAAGTCGCAATGAAAAGTACACGTATATCACAAAATCTCAAATCGTCTTCGCCAAACCGCCACGAACCACGGCAGTTGTTGTTGTTGTTGTTGTAGTGAAATGTCAAATTACGTGTCTTTCGAGAAGAATAAGAACACAATTGAGGTTATGTAGGGACTAGGCCTAGGTCTCCGTGCAGGAATTAGGAGTTACAGACGCCTAGATCACTGGTGTAGTCATAGGCCTAGCCTAGTTTCAAAGCTACGGTCTAAATAAATAAATACGTGTAACTGTGACAGCAACACAGCTGTTCAATCACCGCTTGCTAGATCGTTGTTGTTGTAATTGGTATCGCACTGCAGTGGATTCTCAAATCGATTGGAGTGTATATGGCACTAGCAACACCAACAGACAACAATGGAACAAATGAATTGAAGTGATGGACACACAATCAGCTGTCAAAATAATAAAATTGCAACCATAGAAATAAAAACAAGTGTAGCAATTGTAACTACTCGTCATTTAAAGCTTTTAATGATAGACAACAACTAAGTGAAAGTTTTGTGTGTGTATTTGTTTGATTTTTGTGTTGTTTTCTAAAATCAGAAGAAATTATTTTTTGACAGTTTGTTGTTTGTCCATCGATTCAATTCATTTGTTTCATTGTTGTCTTTTGGTGTTGCTAGTGCCCTATACCACAGTTGTCAAATCGATTTGACTAATTCCAAATCAATTCAGAAACTGATTTGAAAATAATTTTCATATCGATTTGAAGACACGTATACCACACTTCTCAAACCGACTTGAAGTCAAATCGACATGGCTAAACCGATTTGAAGTGCGTGGTATACGTAGTAATTATCTATTTAAATACTTCAAGTTTTGTACCGTTATGTTTTATTTGTATCTCACAAACTGTTGTATTGTAAATATATATATATATATATATATGTATGTATCGCTATTATTTTTTCCAACATCATTTAGTTGGGTAAAGGGGTGTTCCCACCATTGATCTTGGGCATCCCAGGAATCAGTATCGGCATGCCAAGCTCGACACATCATTTTCTTTAACTTCATTCTTTTCGTGAATGAATTTCTCTTGCCGTTCCACCAACTCTCTCCACCTTTTCCTGTCCTTCCACCATCTTTCTCTATCCTCTTCCACTGGCCACTCCTCTCCTCTCTCTTCCACATCTACTTGTACCTTGTCCTGCCATCTATCTCTAGGTCTTCCCACTCTTCTTCGCTCATTCAATAACTCAAAGGCTTGTGAATAAAATGAATAAATTGTGGCCTAGTTTGTGTAGTAATAAAAGTAGTAGCGTTCTGCGGTACAACCGGCTACTCATCGTGTCATCTGAGTAGACGATGGTTTCAGTGGTCACGGAAGGTAACTCTGAGCGCACGCAAGCCTGTGTGATAGCTAAAGGTTGCCTGTCGTTGCGCGGGTACTAATTATATTTTTTATTGGAGCGAATATGTTGCGTCCATAAGTGATGGCTGGAACGAATTTACTGGCAAATGGCGTTTCCGTTATTAAATATTTATAGTGTTTTTTTATAACCTCAAAATTAATGAAATAATTTTGTTTGACGAAATTTACTTTCAAATTACTTGATATTAAGTATTTCGAATGATATTCTTCTGAAATGAAGCCATAACGCAACCCTGTTCGGCGCAGTAAATCAATTCAAACTATGCTGTTTGAATGTTAATATGAGTGGCAATTAAATACCAGGACTGGTGCTACAAAACGTTTTATTGGTCACCAATTACATTAGAAAGTTTATCGCCTTCAATGTACTCTCCTTGCCGATCCCTACAACGAATTTTACGAATTTTCCATTGTTGAAAGCAGTGCTGGAAGTCCGCTTCTGTCAGCTTGTTGAGAACCTCCGTCGCTTTGGCTTTCACCGCTTCCACACTGTCAAATCTTGTCCCCTTAAGGTCCGATTTGACTTTAGAAAATAAAAACAAATCACAGGGGGCCAGGGCTGGCGAGTACGGTGGATGGTCCAACACTGTGATGCCATGTTTCGCAAAGAACGCCTTCACGGACAAGGCAGAATGGGCTGGCGCATTGTCTTGGTGAAGCATCCAGGACTTGCTCTTCCACAATTTAGGTCTTCGTCTCCTCACTCGTTCACGAAGGGCAGTCAGAACCTCGATGTTAATTCCCGAGATATCAGCAAGAGCTCGGACACTCAGACGACGATCTTCGAGAATCAATTTACCAATTTTCTGGATGTTGTCGTCCGTTTTTGATGTTGAGGGTCGTCCATGGCGCTGACCGTCTTCAGTCGTTTCACGTCCCTCCTTAACCCTTTTAAACCACTCAAACACTGGTGTGCGCGATAAACATTCACTTCTGTAATCTTCTCTTAACATGGCATGAGCTTCTGTAGCAGTTTTCCCCAGTTTCACAAGGTTAACTCGTTGCTCCATCTGAACACTTAGCATTTTTCCGACGAGCCCCTAGCGCAAGGACTTGAACGGGCGGCTGCTACAGCGAGACAAAGCGACGTACAACCTTGCCCATCGAGTTCAGGGTGAGGGAAGCATCAACAAGGACAGACATATTCAAACCTGCCACGGCGCGCTCGCTGTTTGCTGGTAGCAGCACCAGTCCTGGTATTTAATTGCCACATATACGGTCACAAGCAGTTTTAGTGTATTCTATTCTAATGTCTTCAAACAGATTATAATAACTAATTCTGAGATATACATTGGGACCATTACGAAAATACTTTTTTAAAGTTCAATGTCATTTCGAAACACAACAAATTAGAAATAAAACTATCCTTAAAATCGATTTCATAATAGAAACACCTCTTGTATACACTTAATTATACAATAATAATTGAAACTATATATTTGTTTTCAGGTTGTCGAGTCAAGTTAATCTTTGATTCAGTTCGTAAATTTACTTTTTTTTTGCTTACTTTATTTTGTCTGCATATTTAACCTCGATTCATGTCAATGAAACGGCTTGATGAGGTTCAAATATTACTTCAATTTATTGATCATAATATGGTTTTCTCATCTCATAAAACTCATAATGTTTCATTGACATGTGGTGGCTGGGAATTTGGTTTAATATAATGGAACAGCTTTGTGAATCGACCATTTATCCTGTAAAAGGGTGTAATCTAGGCCTAGGGCGTTCTTCACAGCTGTTCACCACAAATCTGTTCCTCCATAGAAAGAGTATCAACTTCAACTACCTTCCTATATGTGGGAAAATGAGGCTCTGAAAAAAGTAAGATAAATGAGAAAAGATGAAAAGTGTGATGGATTTTGCTTACGTGATTATGAAGACAATGTGGATGGTACGTTGGTAATGCGACTTGATTCTTGCACAAGTTTGTTTAGGAAGACGTAAGTAAATGCTAAAATAATGCTTCTAGACTCGAATGTAAAATGTCAGGTATTAGCAATGGTAATTTTTGCAGGCCGTATGTGAAAGCATGATATGTATATAAGGGTTAAAAGAGAACATAGTACATGTTATATCGTTAAATGGATATTATTTGGTGAATTTTACTATATACTTCTAACAAATAACACAGGTAGAATTTAAAGCCATATAATTACGTGATTATTTCATTGTCATAGATATTTATATCATGTGATACGTTGGTTGATGATCGATTTGCAAGAATTTCACTCTTACCTTTAGAGTCTTGAGTCTTGTTTAATAAACGATTGCAATGAGATTTAACTTTTCAATAAGTAAATTATTAGTTGTAATGCAAACAAGTTGAAATATACTCCCCCGCGGAAACCGATTGTATTGCATTTTAGTATTACTGTGTTTGTGTTCATTAATAAATGCAAATACAGCTGAATTAAATAAGCCGCTAAAATAAGGTATACTTATTGTGTTGTTTTGTTCACAATGAACGACTGCATAGAACTGTATGTTCCAAACATGTTATGCTTGTTTTGTCATCTGCAAACATCATGTTATATAAAACGTAGCGTTCTTGTGACAGATAGACAAATGAAAGTACACCCGTGCATATTTTTAATTAGTACATATTTATGAGAACACATTTGAACTAAAAAATAAAAATAAATTTCATAAATAATTACAGCTTTTGAAAAAATTACATATACGCACACGATTTTCTAGAGAGTGGTAATGAAACGTGGTCTCATTCTCATGTTGCGAATAACTTTTAATATTGCGTCGTTAAATTACGATGCACTCTTTGAAGAACTCACCAAGTCCACAAGTTGAATTTGTGTACATTTTTACTGGTAGCATAGCTGAGAAAACAAGTATTTTATCTTTGATTATTTTCCGTGTAAGTACATATTTTGCCTCCAATAAATCTACACTGTGTCTTTTTACCAGCAGGAATAAAACATCATACAGCAAAAACTATCTGAGGTACATATAAATATAATCCAAACTTCGTAATGTTTGTCAAAGGCGAGTATACACTGCATGCATTGAAACTTCTTTCTTTGTTTTTCTTTTTTAAGAACTATTTTTAACGTAATTTAACTTTACAATGCAATATCAAAGCCAAAAATGCGTACAATCTAATTCAACATAATATGATAAGACCACTTGTAGTTCCACTCTCTTTAAGTTCATTTCCATGCATATTTAAGCCAACCAAATTTTCTCCTGGCAACGTCTTTATGTGTGTGAGTTCGTTATAGCCCGTAGTATACAACAAAAATGTCCAATGTACTAAACAAATAAAATTAAAAATGCAACACAGATGATTTATACGAATCTGAATGCAGCACAGGTTTTGAATGGCATCGTCACAAACAAAAGTGTTCACCGTAGGCAGGTGTGTACTTCATTGTGCTTATTGTGCTTCATTGTGCGGCAGGTGTGTGCTTCATTGTGTAACTTCCATTGTAAAACATTCGTCGATATGTCTCCTTTGTATGCGTGTCCCATGACATGTATATTTTATGACTAGGGTGTTTCGACTATTGAAACAGTGGATTCCGATCCTGTGGTTTGATAATATCCATCAGAACTCAGATTTTTCAGTTAAACAGCTCGATGCACGGGCGTGTTTGAAGAGACCTATTGGCGGCGAGCTGGTCATCAATTATTTAGAGCTGTAAACACGCACTGATTATACAGGCGTTCCCTTCTCTTTAAATCACGCCGTCAAATCAGAAACATATCATTTTTCCTGGTTTTATCACTAATGAAATATGCACATTGTATAAGTTGTGTGTACACGAATCAATTATATATACTTTTTTTGGATTTAAGTGGACGAATTTTCACGTTTAAACAAATTGGGGCATGGGAAAATGTGCTGTTTTTTAATAAAGAGACTGGCAACGAATTAACATGAGAGCTGCCAGGCTAAATGAATATTTTACTTCGATTGTTGTGCAATAAATAGATTTGTTCATTTGATCTATCCATGATTAGTTACATGAATTGATTTTCAGGGGGCATTATATAATTTGTATGTGCCTCGCTGATATGATGTTTCTAAAGTCCTTATTATTTTTGATAATATTTTGTTTCTTTCACATGCACCCTTATAAACTGTGTATATATTTATTTTTATATATTGTTTTCCTTTAAAGCATATACATGAATTTAACATTTTAAGAGCATATGTATAATCGTGATGCTTAATGCATTAATTACTGTTAAAAATATTCCGTATACTCAAATATATTAACTGGTCCAATACTAAGATATCATATTGAATATATTCAATATATATAAAATACATTTCATAAGTATATATATATATATATATTGATTCGTAGATTTTCAGGGCTACCAGGTGATGAGCATGTCGTCTTTACGGTATCAAGATTGCTGACCGTCTTACAGCTAACATCGACTCCAGAAGATGGCAGGAACGTACCTGCCGAAACGTCGAGTAAACCGGTTCTTTTCAGAACCAAACACTCATCCGAGAGGGCTTGATACCGCAAAGACGACATACTCATATATATATATATATATATATATATATATATATATATATATATATATATATATATATATATATATATATATATATATATATATGATTTCTCAGACTTTGTTGGTTGCAATATGTAAAGAAAGGATACATTTTACGGTTAAACCAATCTAAATTTTATTTTTAATGATAAGTCAACGTTTCGACGACTTTAGCGTCGTCTTTTTCAATTTTTATATATATATATATATATATATATATATATATATATATATATATATATATATTAAACTAAATAATGAGTGATTGGGTTATTATCAAGAGAGTAACAGCACAAGGGTTTGAACTTTCCCCTGCATCCCGACCTTATTTAACATAATATAGATGTGAGAATTTCAAACATATTATTTATTATATATATATTTATATAAAATTAATATTATCTATTCTTGGGTTCAATTTGTGTACAATCACAAATCATAAATTAACTGTTTTTTAAATAAATAATATTTAATAAATTATTTTAAAAAACATGTAATAATTATTTGTCATTATGGCGGACTGAGCCCATGAATGGAGATCTCTCGTCCGTGAAAGCCATCACAATTATATGTTTTAACTTCTCACAGCTACATGTTAAATAATGTCGGGATGGAGTGGGTTAGTTCAAACCCTCATGCTGTTACTCACGTGATAATAGTCGGGGTTGGTTTTCGTTTCTGCTTTTCACCACAAATTCACCCATAAGAGTAGTTCTTGAAAAAAATACCTATTTATATATATATATATATATAGTATACGAAAACATTTTTACGGTACAACCAATCCAACGTTTAATTTCATAAAATATTTGTCAACGTTTCGACGACTGTAGAGTCGTCCTTTTCAAGACAAACAAACACAAATAAAAAACTACAACAACCAAAAACACTTCATACAAAATCAAAATCACTGCCACAGCAAAACATCACTAGGTAGCACTAGCAAGCTCTTTGTATTAACTCCTTCTCCTAGTTATGGGTCCCCCTTGAGATACTGCAGCAACTCTTCTTTGAGAATGGTTAGCAACAGGCTGATTGTTGGCTGGAAACACCTGCTGGACTTTTAGGTTAGCCACAACTAACTAGGAGTAAATACAACGAGCTTGCTAGCGCTACCCAGTGATGTTTCGCTGTGGCAGTGATTTTGATTTTACATGCAAGTGTTTTTGGTTGTTGTGGTTTTTTATTTGTATTTGCATGTCTTGAATAGGACTACTCTACAGTCGTCGAAACGTTGACAGTTATTTTATGAAAATAAACGTTGGATTTGTTTTACGGTAAAAATGTTTTCGTAATTCGTACTATACATTTTGCAACCAACAAAATCTAAGAAATCATATATATAATACAGACATTAATTATTATAACATATAATTAAGCGAGCGAAGCGAGCGTCTCCATCAGACCTTTATGGCGTGTATAGTTTTGTGGTAAAATCGTTTGAAAAGTTAAAAAGTTACACCATAGTTACTTTAAAATATTTTTCTGAAACAAACTGGCGGCAAAATGTGAGATAGTCATATTTTTATAAAAAAAATGTTAAACCCGAATGTGTTTATTGTATTGCGATCTGATAAGTATTGGCAAAGTTACACAAAAGTTACTCGAAAATATTTCTCTGAAACACAGTAACGGCAAAATGTGAGGTGGCTTTATTATAGTAAATTGTCGTCCGGTCACGAATATACTTATTTAAACGCGATTTGATACGCATTAGAGGCAAGACTTACATTTCTATTGCTGTCAATAACTGTTAGTAACGGCGGCGGACCGTGTTGAAAACACTAGTCGGAATGACAACGAAAATTCTTAGCAACGCATCATTGCACTGCATTCATCAGTGTCGGAAACTATAAAAGCTATGGAAATTAGAAAATTGTTTGCAATGCGCATTATTGAGTTGTTTTTATTAGCTTTGAGAACTCTTCGCCACAAAGTTCGTAGATATGGACGCGCTCGCTTATCAACGCGTCAAACAGAGCGTTTTCCTAGTATATCTTTGTTTATCTTCTGTGTCTTCTGTACGACAAATTGTTTTCATATTTGTGTTCTTTTCGTTTTTCCCACTTTCCACTGATAAGCCGTCGGGTCTATCAGTGGAAATATGGTGTACTCATGTATTATAGGTTAATCTCATTAGAAGCATTTAATATAATTTATATAATATTTGAATTTAAAACCAATTATTACCTTTGCGGAGTTTTTTGACTTTTTGATATTTTACGTCAGACGAGTATGGGATACTCACAACCTACTGTAGGCCTACGGCTGTACGTCCACGCAATCCACACAATATACTCAAGTTGTTTTGTATTCAAAGTCTACTTTGTCAGTTATAAAACGCGTTTACAGAGAACGATTGTGCGCCGTTTCATTCGCAACAGAAACATTGAAACAAAGATATCTAAAAACATTTGTTATTTTCGAACTCAATATTTAGTTAACGAACCGCAAACATTTTCGCCGATTATCTCCGTTACTAGATACACAGAGCGGCTTTACTTAATGAACGACGGACGTGCTCACAACATCACTGGCTACGAAGCTATATAAAAAGACGTAGTTAAATTTATCTGACGGCTCTGATATTTCTCTTTCAATAAAATGGAAATGCACAGAACAGGGATGTATAGGGTGTGGGCCTGGCCCACGATCCAGGATTATGGCTGTGCGTGCAGCACATAAAGTCGAGCTTACATCAGAAATCCATCTAGGATGATTATTATTTCGAGATCTATTCTATTTCATTCACCTCGCTTAAGCCTCGCAGTGGCCTGGGTTTAATCTACACGTTGGGCCGAGTGATTTGCGGTGATCGGGTGCCGCAGGGAGGCTCGCGTTTTCATATTCTGTTTAAAATGCCTCCAAGAGCCAATATATAATCCGAGTTCAATCTCCTATTTCATTTAAAAAACTTAATTGATATTTATTGTCTACCCCTTAAGGGAAGTGTTAAGTGTTAAGTTAAAAGAACTCCTTTACAGTTTGATAAAATTAGTGAATGTGACTCAAAGCTTCAATATAATCATCGTTTATTATTGGTCAGCGTACCTTTATTCGCACAGACATTCTCTGATAATTTCACCACTCTTCAATCCAAGGGAAATAGGCCTAGAGACTCGAGGTAAAAAGTGTTAACTATTGCGATTGACTGGTATAAACCTTCGAAAATACAAATAAGCCAGAGAATTATTAAATTCAGTTAAAATAGAAGTACTAAAACATGCTTTTATATCAGCATATGATTGGGCTTACGTCTCGTATTTGGGCCAGCTTGCTAATCGAGATGACGAGTGGGTGATGTGAAGATCAAATAACGCCACATGACACCCATGCCCAAGCCAGGATTCGAACCTGGATCGCAGAACAGCAGTTTACTATACCAACCCCTAATGGACCACGGCCAACTACGCTGGCATATTTTACGCCTAAATAAAATAAAGTTCCATAATATTGTTTCATAATATTCCATAGTATTGTTGCCCATTTGAAAAGATCTCAAGATTGGTTTCTGTTTTTCAGAAACACGTTTCTAATGTAAACTGAACGACAACGTCTAATGTTGGCGGTGTCCCTAGAGGAGTTTGTAATGCTCACGTGTGGAACAGCGACTGTCCAGCAAGGGAAGTCAATATGCGGGGCGAATAGTGCCTGGCATAAGTCTTGCTTACGGAACCGAACTAGACAATTGGTCCTTCGTCGTAAATCTTCAAGAACAATTCTTGCAGGGGAAGTTATCCCAGGGCGTGAAAATAATAGAGAAATGAACGACTTTCAAATCTCAATTCATTACTTTAAGAGCTTGACACCGGAAGATTATAGCTCATAGTAAATAAAGTTACCTTTTGCCTTCACAATTGTAAGCCAAGGGGATAATCCTCAAGTTTACAAAAAAAATACATTCGAATGTTTTTGTAATCAAGTTTTGTATTCCTATGTAGGTGGCCGCGGTCGATTAGGCGTTGGTCTAGTAAACGCCGTATCTACGTTCCAAGTTCGAATCGTGGTTGGGGCATTGCAGTCATTTGATCTTAATAATCCCCCCACTCATCGTCTCGATTAACATCGTTGTAAAAATGAGAAGAAAAGCCGGAACGTCATCATCATAATTTGTCCGTATGTTATATCATGGCAAGACTGATAAATATGGAATCCTCATGGCAACAATAATTAAATATATGGCTGTTTAATTCCTGTAGATCTATGGTATGCCATTTTAAATATGATGATGTTGAAGGAAGTTTATTGCAGCTGCCGGGAAATAGAATATGGTTTATAATGTAGGCAACGAAGCATTCAGTATTAAAGACGTGGAAATGTCAACCTGAAGAAAATGGCGTCATTAATATAAAATTGAAATGACAAATTCTTGAAGTAAAACCAAGGGAGAAAAAGAAGCCGTTTTGTGATTGCCCTACAACACTTAAAAGTGTGTGAACTTGAATTATATTAGCTCACCCCTAATAAAGAATTATAGCCGCTATAATGAATATCTCATTAGCTTTTACGTGCGATCGTAAGGCACAAATAATGAAACATTATTTCCTTGCAGGGCTGGAAAGCTAATTACGGAAAGATGAAGTGGTCAAATATCTCCTCAGGGTATCCCATATTTCAGGTCCGTAAAAGAAAGCTCTATCGCTTGCTTGAACACAGGACTGTCTTGTTTCGTCATCGTTAACATTGTATGTATGAAGGAACTTAACCGTGTACTCTACATCCAATATAAAGAAAGGTTGATCGCGTTTTGTTTTGAAATCAATAAAATATCTTAACTTTTTCTACTTGTTTTTTTATTGCTATTCACAAAAACAAAAATCTACACGTTTATAATATACCTTGATTGATCGTTGCATCACAGTTATAGATGTAGCATGCAGAGATGTGAGGACTCTTCCGTAGCCGTCGATACAGGCCCAGTGCTTGAAACAACCAAGTCTCATTGCTGCTTCAATGAAGGTTGAGACTCGACGTAATTACGCAATCACAGTAATTAAAACTGGCGAATTGTGTAGTTACGGCCATATGGTGTAGAGCTTAAGCTTTCTGCGCTCATAAAATGTACAAACGCATTATTAACTTAATGCTTAAAGTACTTCTATTGAATTTATCGATTCGCAAACGAAGTGACCGAATGAGATTACTAACGGTAATTAGAACGCCGAGTGGTTAACGCGCTTTCACGACCTCATTTGCAACTATTTACAGCTGTTGGGTCGGCGCCTTGCACAAGATGCTGTGTTAGCTCTACACTATGGAGAGGAAATCTGTACACATTCTTGATCAACAAAATGTATATTGTTGAACAAAAGTGCACCTATCTGCATCCATAAAATGTCGCGAAATAAATGATAATATTAAATTAGTTCTATATTATCATGATGAAGATAGGCCTAATATTTTCAGCCATTTTTAGTACAACGTAGTGCGGTTGTTTCAGTCATGGCTATCTACGACACGTAGTTCTATGTAACTATTTCCTCGAAGAGCAGATCTATAATCCACACCCCCATAACGGACACAACATGACAACTTCAGACAACATGACATTCAAATGACACTAACTATACTTGTGGAGGAACAATAGAGAATGTACATGAATTTTCTACAGCTCTGAAAGTACGTGGAATATATTGTTATTCATCTAAAGACATCACAAACCTAATTTAAATGTTTTAAAATTAACTTACACAAAGATATTGATTATCTGTTTTCCGCACTATTATTTTTAAACGGTATGTGACGTCACAATCCATGAAAATCACTGCTTATAAGAATGACTTTGCATATAACCTCCTTGGATTTTGACACCGCTTCCTAGACGAAACAATCAAATTTTCAAGGTCGTCAAGCTAACCTTGTCAAAATGTTTACTCCAGCCGTTGTCAAGTCTGCTTTATATGAACAACAACATTTAATATTTACTGATATTCTATGAAAATAGGTTTGGTATTATTTTTTTTATAGTAATTGGGCTTCAAAATTAATTACTAAGCGTACTAGACATTAATTCGATTTTATATGATTTTGGATATGATAATTTCCAAAAAAGCGTTATTTTATTTATCATTTTATGGTTGGTTGATTGCTGATACATAAAAAGTGACGTAGGCCCCGTTTTTCCCGCCATAAATATGTGTGAAACTTTCAGCTAGTTTTTTATAAATGGAACTTTATTCTATGTCATCGAAATAAGATATTTTTGTTTTCAGGAAGTTAATACTAATCTAATAAAATGATAAAAAAAATGATGCATATTCCCCAAACAGCCCCGGTTTATGTGCCCAGCAGGATGTAGCACAAGAAACAGTCGACGGCACGTGTGAATGAAGAGCCCCGGTCTATGTGCCCAGCAGGATGTAGCACAAGAAACAGTCGACGGCACGTGTGAATCAAGAGCCCCGGTTTATGTGCCCAGCAGAATGTAGCACAAGAAACAGTCGACGGCACGTGTGAATGAAGAGCCCCGGTCTATGTGCCCAGCAGAATGTAGCACAAGAAACAGTCGACGGCACGTGTGAATCAAGAGCCCCGGTTTATGTGCCCAGCAGAATGTAGCACAAGAAACAGTCGACGGCACGTGTGAATCAAGAGCCCCGGTTTATGTGCCCAGCAGAATGTAGCACAAGAAACAGTCGACGGCACGTGTGAATGAAGAGCCCCGGTTTATGTGCCCAGCAGAATGTAGCACAAGAAACAGTCGACGGCACGTGTGAATGAAGAGCCCCGGTTTATGTGCCCAGCAGAATGTAGCACAAGAAACAGCTTCGACGGCACGTGTGAATAAAGAGCCCCGGTTTATGTGCCCAGCAGAATGTAGCACAATAAACAGTCGACGGCACGTGTGAATCAAGAGCCCCGGTTTATGTGCCCAGCAGAATGTAGCGTGGGAGGGCACGAATGTGGTGTGAACCCAAACCGATACTCAAGGTGTGTTCCAACTTGACGTTTTTCGTAGTGGACTAAGCTTAGTTATTAACAAACCAAAACAAAACACAAGGAAGTGACGTCACAAGCTGGCGACAAATACTCCTTATTTGGCTAGTGGTTAGTGGGTAGTGGGAAGTGGCCGAAAGTGTTCACTACGACACCGACTAACCCACTAAACCAAGATGGTTGATGCCAGCCATCACAGCTGATACTTTTAGGTTCGGAAAATACCCAACCAGTGAGTGGAAGTATTATTATCGTATTTATTTACATTAGATGATAAATAACAATAAACTTTGTATTAGTATACTAAGTGGCGTGCCCAAGCTGTTAGTGATTAGTGTGTAGCAGGTTAGTGGTTAGTGGCTAGCAGGCGGAAATCAAGTTGGAACACACCTTGAAGCAACAATAGCGGCTAAGACAGGTGACTGTAGAATTTACTATTGTAAATGCTGCGACATGGCAACAGCGCTGCAAAGCGGAGAGGCTCCAGTTAAACTTGATTCACATGAGTCGGTATTCAAGTTCAAGGATCACTAGAGTTAGTTGGTTGATGTAACCAGTTCGACAATGTGTAGCAGGCACTGCTACAGGAGTAGGACCAATGATATTCAACAGCTATAGTAGGCTAGATGCGTAGCCTAGGAACCAGAAGCGTGTCAATTTGATGCCATCTTGAAATGGACAAATAACACAGGCGGGAATAGGAGTTTCTAATGCGACTTTCTGCCATTGGCAGCGATAGCAGTACTAAAAGGTCCAAATTAGCATGTCAATTGCCCATATCAAAATGGCTTCAAATCGCTACGCTTGCTACTGAGTGGAAGGTTGGGGGACTGGTGATCTAGCCTACTATAGCTATTGAATATCATTGAGTAGGACTGAGATTAGAATCACTACGATCACCGATAGCAAAGTGTTGCCAATAAACAACGTCTGCCAACAGACCCTCTGATAGTATCACGATGACTACAATACCGTAGGCGTGAGAACGAGGTACAACTAGAGTTAGGTTGGCAGTAGTCAAATAAGTCATTTCACTATTACATAAGCCATGATGGCACCACCTTGCAAGGTAATGCGACGAACTTTTATATTGCATTTAGTCATGGAAGGTTTAGACATGTTATTATTATCACTTATCAGACATGCTTGTGAGGGGTCTTTTAAGGTTTGCACTAGGGTTCACGACCAAGTCCGTCCCCCCCCCCCCCAGTAAGAGTATGAATAGCGACAGTGAAATTGATACTTATTTTTCGAAGATTTATAGAGTTCTAAACTATAAACATTTCTGTTTTACGAGTATTCTCGCAAAATAGTAAAAGAAATGCAAACGAGCGATAAAAGCGCAATAAATAACTTGGGTTTGTATTTTATTTGTGAAACTGAAAATGTTCTACGGATACAAATATTATTATTTTACGAGTCACAACAATGAGCCTACGAGTTATACGCCCATAAATTATTTAATAAACGTTGTAGCATTTTCTTTTTTACGAATGTGAGCGAGGAATGTATTAATATCCCCCCCTGTAATATTATAATGGTTGCGAACCAACCATGTGTAAATCTAAAGCCATCAGCGCCCCCTGAACTAGTGTGAACCAGGCGCAGTGTTTTTGGCGGCCTATGGCCCGACTGACGATATTTTAGAGACGACCAATAAAGGTAACAACTAAGCACTCCTGTGTTGTAATTATATCCACCTGAAGATCCCACAACATCACACATGGTGCCAGGTGTGCATTTGGTTGGATATATAGCGTAATCATACACAGGAGGTCTGGAGGACTGTCAAGTAGTACCAGGTGACCAGACCTAACCTCGAAATGTCTGACTCGGAAACGGGCGGCGGCGCTAGAGCTATGCCTAACCTAGGCCAGGCTGGCCCTAGAGCGTCGTTTCATGTTGAAACACCAAAGGCCTTCGATTTTCTAAGCCCGGAGGAGTGGCCCAAATTGATCAGACGTTTTGAAAGGTTCCGGAAGACGTCAGGGTTGAACTTGCAGAGTCCTGAAGACCAGGTAAATGCTTTCATCTATACTATGGGGAATGAGGCTGAGGATGTCCTAGTACGTATAGGCTTAACGGCAGAAGAGCTAGACAACTACTCCATAGTTGTGGAACGTTTAGAAAACCATTTTGTGGCCCGTAGAAACGTTATCTACGAGAGGGCCCGCTTTAACAAACGTTGCCAACAGGTAGGGGAGAGCGTCGAGGCATTCGTCACAGACCTTCATCGCTTAGCAAAGCATTATCCAGTATGAGCAGTTAACTGAAGATTTAATCCGTGACAGAATAGTCATAGGAATTCGGGATAGTAAGTTGTCAGAAATCCTTCAGATGGATTCTGAACTGACACTTGAGAAGGCAGTAGACAAGGTTAGGGCCAGCGAGACTGTACGTAAACAACAAGGGGTTGTACGTCAGGAGGAACCGGCAGAGCCTAGGGAAGATACTGTAGAGATGGTTAGGAAGAGTTACAAGCCCACAAATAGCTCTAATCAGCCTAATACCAAACCATCGGATAAAAAGCCATCGGATAAATCTTGCCCTCGATGTGGAAATGAAAACCACCCGCTAGATAAATGCCCGGCCAAGAAGTCAAAATGCAACAATTGCAAGAAGGTAGGCCATTGGGCAGCTGCATGTCGGTCACCCAAAGTAGCGGAGGTGGAAGAGGGGTCGGATGAGGGTCTAGATTTTCTGCTTTCAGTCAAAAGCACGAATAGGCCGAGCTCTAAGCCATCCGAACAGGTTAATTCAGTTTCTCGGAAGAATGCATGGTTTGCAAAAATAAATACAAATGTTGTGAACATACAAATCAAAATTGGTACTGAAGCTGATGTGAGTATAATCTCAGAATCGGTCTTGAAAAACTTCCTTTCGGACATAGAGGTAGAAGACTCGGACAAATGTCTTATTGGTCTTGGAAAAAGTCCATTGCCAGTGGTAGGGATGGTCCAAGCCACAATGGTATGGGAAAACAACATGTCGGTGCAAACGCTGTATGTCATGCCAGGCAACCAGGAACCACTTTTGGGCCGTCCGGCAATTCAAGCGCTGGACATGCTATCGTGGGCAAATGGCATAGCTCAACTAAACAAAGATACGGCCGATGGTATAGTGGATAACCAACTATTCGAAGGTTTAGGAAAGTTAGAAGGCGAGTACCACATTAAACTCAAACCTAATGCTGAGCCCTATGCTGTGTCCGTACCACGAAGAATACCATTACCGCTTCGTGAACAAGTAAAAGCGGAGCTGGCAAAAATGGTCGATAAAGGTGTCATATCCCCAATCGAGGATCCAACGCCATGGTGTGCTGGTATGGTGGTAGTCCCAAAATAATCGGGTATCTTAAGAATTTGTGTGGACCTCACTCAACTGAACAGGTGTGTTCTAAGAGAACGATATCAGCTGCCATCGGTAGATGAGTCTTTGGGTCGCCTGGAAGGCGCCAAGGTTTTCTCAAAGTTAGATGCAAGTACGGGATTTTGGCAAATCCCTTTGTCAAAAGACTGCTCCATTAACGACATTCATAACTCCTTTTGGAAGATTTCATTTCAATCGCTTGCCATTTGGGATTAGTAGTGCACCTGAGCATTTCTCTAAGCGAATGTCGCAAATTCTCGAGGGATGTGAAGGTACAGTCTGCCAAATGGATGACATATTGGTGTTTGGTTCAAACACAAAGTGAACACGATGCACGGTTGTCCAAGGTGCTCGGTAGGCTGAAAGCTGCCAACTTAACACTGAACAAATCAAAATGTATGTTTGGAGTAGACCAAGTTACATTTCTTGGACATCGCATATCAGCGAAGGGCATCGAGGCGGATGAAGACAAACTTCAAGCGATAAAGAACTTAAATAACCCGGCAGATGTAACGGAGGTGCGACGCTTCTTTGGAATGGTCAATCAGCTGGCGAAATTTATGCCAAACCTAGCGGAAGTTAGTCAACCCTTAACCCTTGACTGGTATGCTTATTTTCATATACGTAACTGATATGGTGGGGTACAATATGACCCCAGTTTTAATTTTACTTTTAAACTGCCTAAATAACAACAAATGTGAATTATTGTGCTGAGGACTAATTAATATAGATTTATGCATTGTATTTACAATATGGATTGATGTTTAATCAATAATGAGTGCAAGTAACACATTTTTTACTGAAAGTTAGTAATTTTCAAACTAAAAAAAACAGTGAATGTTTTAAAATGTATATTAAAACATATAATCTTTATTTTCCTTCTTGCGCGTCGATTTATTGATAATAGATATTCAAATCATTCTCTGAAATAAAAAAATCAGAAATATTATGTTTGTGTGGCAAACCAACAAGGGTGTCTGTTTTGCACGTCATGAGTACATTTTTTGTTTCTTGTTAATTCAACCAGATTGTTTACTTTTGTCCATTATAGTGAACACTGGTTTACAATACGCAAATTTATGTTTGTTTTTAACCAGAAGAGTTGTCACGATGTCATTTTCATCCATATTGTCAAATAATTTGTAAAAGAAAAAGTCCCGTAAGAGGAATCCTGGGGTCTTCTTTTACCCCACGAATTAATTGCTGCCAAACGCTTTGGAGCAACAAAAACACACAACCACTATCTTCAACGGCTCAGCGGGAACTGAGATTACCTAATTTGCCAGCCGCTTGCTAGAACTTCCTGGTGGTCAAATATAGAACTATATCGTGCTGGGGTCGGCACAGACCCCACCATACCAGTCAAGGGTTAAGGGAGTTACTCAAGAAAGATTATGAGTTTTTATGGACTCCAGACCACACTAAATCATTTCAAGAGATTAAAGACATGTTAACAAAAACTCCAGTGTTAGCCATGTAAAATCCTAACATACCTTTTAGAATTAGTGCGGATGCATCGTCATAAGGGCTAGGAGCTGTCCTACAGCAAGAGCAGGTCGACGGTTTGTGGAAGCCTGTAGCATATGCCTCACGATCTATGAGCGAAACAGAGCGGCGCTACGCACAAATTGAAAAAGAAGCCTTATCAATTACCTGGGCTAGTGAATAGTTTGTTCAATTTGTTAGTGGCCGTGATTTTGTCATATATACGGATCACAAACCACTTGTGCCGATTCTTAGTTCCAGCCCCATCAGCGAGCTATCGGCGAGGCTACAGCGTTTCCGTATGAGGTTAATGCGGTACACGTTTACAATACAGCATGTACCAGGAAAGAATGTCTATACTGCCGATGCCTTGTCACGAGCTCAGCACCAGGAAGGATGTTCGGAAGAAGATGTCCTATTCCAAAAAGATGTGGAACTTTTTATTCAAGAGGTTATTCGTGAACTACCGGCAACAGACCAGCGACTCGCAGAGATAAAGGAGGCGCAGCGGAGAGACGAAGAGATGCAACGGCTAAAGAATATACTCTTCTTGGCTGGCCAGAAAAGAGGAATGTACAGCCATCATGCTTACCATACTAGAGAGTGCAGAGTGATCTTGCAGTACATGAAGATATTCTCTTTATGGGGCCTCGAGTAGTTGTTCCTAAGAGCCTGCGTAAGGAAATCCTTGTTCGCCTCCATGAAGGCCACATAGGAGTCACAAAGACTCAACGTCGTGCTAAAGAAACAATCTTCTGGCCTAACGTGAACGAAGACATTCGATCAATGGTGCAATGCTGTGCAAACTGCATTGAGCTTCGCAAGAATAAACCAGAGCCACTAATATCGAGCCCATTCCCTCAGTCACCTTGGGAAAAAATGGGCATGGACTTTTGTGAAGTCAATGGAAAAAAATATTTGGTAGTTGAAGACCATTTCTCGAGATTCCCCGAGATCATTCAAATGGACAGAACTTCGAGCCAACTAGTGATTGCTCGCCTTAAATCCATATTCGCTCGCCATGGAATCCCGGAAACTATTCGTTCGGACGGAGGTCCACCATTTAACAGCCATGAGTTCGTTGAGTTCTCAAGAGCCTACGGTTTCCGGTACGAAATAAGTAGTCCGACACATGCGCAGAGCAACGGGTTGGCGGAATCTGCAGTGAAAACCGTAAAGAACACACACACGCACACGCACACGCACACGCACCCGCACACGCACACGCACACGCACACGCACACGCACACGCACACGCACACGCACACGCACACGCACACGCACACGCACACGCACACGCACACGCACACGCACACGCACACGCACACGCACACGCACACGCACACGCACACGCACACGCACACGCACACGCACACGCACACGCACACGCACACGCACACGCACACGCACACGCACACGCACACGCACACGCACACGCACACGCACACGCACACGCACACGCACACGCACACGCACACGCACACGCACACGCACACGCACACGCACACGCACACACACACGCACACGCACACGCACACGCACACGCACACGCACACACACACACACACACACACACACACACACACACACGCACACGCACACGCACATGTACACAGATATCCTGTTAATTTTAGATTTATAATCTAAAGTACGAGACAACTTAATTCAAAACCATTTAATTTTTAATTTTAAAAAAGATTCCGTTCCTAAAAATTATCATTTACACTCATCATTATGGCGGGGAATGCAGGGCAAGATGTCCTCGTGCGGTACTAATCACATTCAAATAAAACATTTTCCAAGTGTGCTTATACATAATATTGAGTGCAACTTTAACAGAAATCCAGAACATAACAGGTTTAAATGGATTGTTTTAAGAGGTTAACATCAATGAATCAAAGTAAATTCATTCATAAACAGCGTCTCTTACCTCAGGATGACGTCACGTACCATTTCAATTCAGCGGTAAAGACAAACACGTGGAGCATTGTAACTATATAGACATTTAACAATTTAGTTTAGAAAACATGTTCTTATTATTTTCAGATGAAAATCTTTCTTTTTTTCACTCTGTCTATGGAATTTGGTCAGTTCTGTATAGTTGCGTGTTTCTTCCAGTATCATTTCAAACTGCAAAGTCCAATTTTTCCTCGGCACCCTACCTCCGGGCGTTATTTCTAGTAAAAGCAAAACGTTCGAAGACGAACTATAGAACATGATACTACATTATTCTATGATACAATCCAAAACTCGTGAACCATAACTATTCACTAATAGGCCTAACTTACAACTATTTCAGTGCTCTTGCCAAAGTCGTATATGAATTGTCCATTAATCACGCACTCGAGAGCATGTCTTTGAGAAATTGTCTGGGAAAATTATTACCCCCCCTACCAACAAAACAGAGTTGGCTGCACATACGACATTTGAGCAAAGTGGTTCAAGTCTTGATGTCTTGCCTTAAATGGTGTATTCACGCTTATCACAGAAACCGATAGAGGTAGCCTAGAGGTTCGGTTAGTCGCGAGACTCTAATTCGGGAAGTCACCGGTTGGATTCCAGCCACCGGCAATCCTGACTAAATGTTTTTTCCGAGATTTTCCTCAGTAGAACCAAAGATTATAGAAGGTAGAGCCTACGTCTAACTTCATGATGGCGTATTTTAGTAGAGATACACGGTGTAAGCGTTATCAACAATAATTGTGATCAGAAGTGGTTCAGCGGTAACACGTCAGCAGCCGTGGGTTCGAGCATTGCCGCTTGTAAATCATCGTGGCAAGAGTTTTCCGACGATTTCTTTGGTTATAAGGGGACTTCTGGATTAAAGAACAAGATAAATTATTTTACAATATATACTATGATTATGGAAACAATCCCCCTATTAGACCTTGGGCCAGCTATAACCCCCCCTCCCCCCCCCCCCCCCGGTGCGGAAGGTCTGAAAGTGGTTTTGAGTACTTTGATATATTGACTTTCGATTTTCACTTGTTAGCCAACATGGTTTTGGTGGGTGCACCCACCAGGGGTGTCCAAATGTGGTGCTGTGAAAACCATAAAAATATTAATTGAGGTATGTTGCCAGTTCAAAGAATTAACTATTTTTATAAGGATGTACTCTTTTATACGTAAGCTACTAAATAATACAATTTGTTGATTTTCAGGTTTACACAAACTAGTTATCTATTCATGTTTTGTTTTTATTTCGAGCAAAACATTTATATAGTTTGGCCGCTCTGTAACGCCCCACCCCTCAAATAATGGAAGGTCTAAAAGTGGTTTCGATTACTATTATATATGTACTTTTGATTTTCACTTGTTAGCCAACATGGTTTTGGCGGGTGCATCTACCAGGGTTGTCCAAATGTGCCACCATACAATTCGATATTAATATTATATGCCATTCTTGAGAATAAATCAAAATAGTTGTAAGTATATAACCTCACGCATCTAAAATGCTTGATAACATGAATTTTTTATTTTTCAGGGGTGAGAAAAACATTCTATATACATTTTATGTGAATTTTTTAGGTTAAAATGTATCATGTTTGCCCCATCTGTAACCCCCCACCCCTCCAATATTGGAAGGTCTGAAAGTGTTTTTGTATACTTTGATACATGACCTTTTGATTTTTACTTGTTAGCCAAGATGGTTTGTTGTGAGTGCACTTACCAGGGCTATCCAAAATGTCGAAATAGTGAGTAATATTAATGATAATTGTGATATTGACAATAAAATGAACATTTTTGGAATTAAGTAACCTTTAACACATTGAAATTGTTAATTATACATTTTCCCATTTAAATGGTCGCACAACACAATATATAATACATTGAATTTGATAATTTATACATTTTATTTGTTTACTTTGAGCATAACATGTATAGGGTTTACCCCATTTGTAACCCGCCGTTCCCCATATGCCGGAAAGTTTAGAACTGTTTTGGGATACTTTGGTACACTGTCTTTCGATTTTAGCTTGTTAGCCACCATAGTTTTGGTGGATGCACCCACAAGGGGTATCCAAACATGGCGAAATAAGGAGCAATATTGATGTTAATTGCGATTCTGGACAGTAAATTAACAATTCTGGACGTATATATTCTTTAACATTCAAAATACTTAATTAAATACATTTTTCTATTTAAGGGGCGCACAAAACTTTCCATATACATTTTTTGGTTTACTTAGAGTAGATAGTATATATAGTTTTGCCAGACTACGACCTTCCATACTACCCACATTGTGGAAGATGATAGAAGCGGGTTTGAGTACTTGAATAGATTGTCTTCGAATTTTTACTCAATATACAACACGGTTTTAGCGGATGCACCCACCAGGGGTGTCAAAATGTGGCATCTCAAATGTATATATATAAATATTAATTGCGTTTCTTGAGCGTTTATGTAAGTATGTTTGTTATTTTGTGACTTTTGACTGTTCCACCAACTAAGTGACATGCATTTGTATTATAAAAGCTGCACAATCCTTAAATATACGTGTTTCTTTTTGAACGACGTTAATTAATGAAAAAAAATTAAATTAACAATTAAAACAATAACCTAAAATGGATATAATTCTATGGAAATCACATATTACAAACAATGTTAATACACTTACATATATTTCAAAGCTACAAAGAAAAAAAATGGAAACTTCTCACCTTTATTAGCTAATAGTGCAAAAAATAGCGATCGAAGATGGATTTTGACGTTTAAAGCGTGATTACCCCTGAAAATGTGTTATTGACATGTATAATAAATTACTAATTCGTAATGTACTCATCAAGACCTTTCATTAGAGTGGTCGCAAACGACATTTGTGACTAAAGAATTTCATGATGTCCAAAAAGACACAGGGTGATATCTCCGAAGATAATGGCCAATTGGGTCTCAAACAATTTTTAGAAATAAGACAATAATATACATAGTTATAACCTTACGTAAAACTAACTACTTTCTTACTACAAGACTCACAATTAATATTTGTACTATTTAGACCAAAATCTTTGGGCACCCCTGGTTGGCTGTTCCACCAAAGTTGTGTTGGCTAACAAGTGAAAATCAAAATGTAATATTAAGAGGTATACAAAACCACTTTCAAACCTTCCGCACCGGGGGGGGGGGAGGGTTTCTATTAGCTGGCCCATGGTCTATATGGTATGGTTGCCCTATGGCGGATCTCCCTCTATTGAGGTATGGAAGGAAACATGCTTTCTTTCATGTTTTCAAATCTCAATATTTATACCTCAACTAATAATTAAGTAGTGTATGCTTGCAGTTACCTTCTTAGTTTAGTACTTTGAGCCGTAGAAAGCATGCGTAGAAACAATCTTGCCGGGGCATCAACGCTCCCCCACCTCGATTACGAACACATCACATAGCACTTCTAAAAATAAGAACACAGTGTCCGTATTTCTCACTGTATATATTATAGCCATGAGTGTGAACTAAGTGGTAAGGGCTGGCGACTGACGAGATGTAAATGTATTACGTCGAAAGCCGGTGTTTGCCGGAACTGACTCTCAGGCTTAATCATGCTTTACATTAATTTAGTCTTTTCCCATGGAGAACCCATTAAAAGCTCATGATATGGGCCAAAAGCGCATTAGGCAATTATGGTAAATTACACATATTCGTATAGGTCTAGGCAGCAACGTCTACCCTTAATTAGCTCTGAGTGTGCGTGGAATAATTTCAATGAGCAGTCCCACGACAAAGACGAATTAATGTACGCAACTTTCACATATGAAACCCACCGCACGCCACTGTAAGCGTAGGTTTGTTGAGTGGATAACCAAGCTGTCATCCCACACTGTTTGGGTTCGAAGCATTTAGGCCTAGACCTACAGCGTTATTGGGTGCCATGGTTCCATCCAATCACAAACTAGGTGTTTGCGAGAACCAATCACATGAAAGCAATACTGTGTCACTGGTTAATCTTTATCAAATCGAGATGGCTGGCTTAGTCGTCGTTAGCTCTTAGTTACTATTTGTTATCCTTAACTTATTTGTGTGAACCACTCTTAAGAGTGAAGGGTACATCTACGTCAAAAATCACAAACAAGTGTAATTTTTAAATTATATGTTAAGATTGGACTTCGAAATCGAGAATCTGAATCAACAGCGCACTGTGGTTTGGTAAACCCTACATACTGAATGCTCTAAATGGACTTGAACATTATAATCGGTATGGTTTTAATTAGTTTTTAATTTTATTACTAATAATTGATTTAATAATCAAAATAACTATACTAATGGTTATGATATAACATTCAGTCTGTAGGACTTACTAAAACACAGTGCGCTGCTCGACTCAGATCGAGACTTACTAAAACACAGTGCGCTGCTTGACTCAGATCGAGACTTACTAAAACACAGTGCGCTGCTCGACTCAGATCGAGACTTACTAAAACACAGTGCGCTGCTTGACTCAGATCGAGACTTACTAAAACACAGTGCGCTGCTTGACTCAGATAGAGACTTACTAAAACACAGTGCGCTGCTTGACTCAGATAGAGACTTACTAAAACACAGTGCGCTGCTTGACTCAGATCGAGACTTACTAAAACACAGTGCACTGCTTGACTCAGATCGAGACTTACTAAAACACAGTGCGCTACTCGACTCAGATCGAGACTTACTAAAACACAGTGCGCTGCTTGACTCAGATCGAGACTTACTAAAACACAGTGCGCTGCTTGACTCAGATCGAGACTTACTAAAACACAGTGCGCTGCTTGACTCAGATCGAGACTTACTAAAACACAGTGCGCTGCTTGACTCAGATAGAGACTTACTAAAACATAGTGCGCTGCTTGACTCGGATAGAGACTTACTAAAACACAGTGCGCTGCTTGACTCAGATCGAGACTTACTAAAACACAGTGCGCTGCTTGACTCAGATCGAGACTTACTAAAACACAGTGCGCTGCTTGACTCAGATCGAGACTTACTAAAACACAGTGCGCTGCTTGACTCAGATCGAGACTTACTAAAACACAGTGCGCTGCTTGACTCAGATCGAGACTTACTAAAACACAGTGCGCTGCTTGACTCAGATCGAGACTTACTAAAACACAGTGCGCTACTCGACTCAGATCGAGACTTACTAAAACACAGTGCGCTGCTTGACTCAGATCAGACTTACTAAAACACAGTGCGCTGCTTGACTCATATCGAGACTTACTAAAACACAGTGCGCTACTCGACTCAGATCGAGACTTACTAAAACACAGTGCGCTGCTTGACTCAGATCAGACTTACTAAAACACAGTGCGCTGCTTTACTCAGATAGAGACTTACTAAAACACAGTGCGCTGCTTTACTCAGATAGAGACTTACTAAAACACAGTGCGCTGCTTGACTCAGATCGAGACTTACTAAAACACAGTGCGCTGCTTGACTCAGATCGAGACTTACTAAAACACAGTGCGCTGCTTGACTCGGATCGAGACTTACTAAAACACAGTGCGCTGCTTGACTCAGATCGAGACTTACTAATACACAGTGCGCTGCTTGACTCAGATAGAGACTTACTAAAACACAGTGCGCTGCTTGACTCAGATCGAGACTTACTAAAACACAGTGCGCTGCTTTACTCAGATCGATTTCCAGTAGCATTCTTGAGATATAATTAAAAATGAAACTTTACTGCGGTTTTTTACGTAGGCCTATAGGTACCCTTCGCTCTTTACAAGTTATATTAAATATGGTTCATACATCGAAATACTCGACAATACGTCCGTAAATCATGGTAACGCCGGTTTTGAGCAAGGTTGTACGTCATACAGTCAATACAATAGAATGAGAATGTGAATGACCTTACCATCACTCCCAAGTGCCTAGGCTTAGTGTAGTACAAGAGTAAAATGGCAGCGACGTGGCTCATGGCAGAACACTGCGAATAAACCTCTTGATATCGAAACGTCTGCTACTCAAGCAAGATTACACGTTAAGTGATGCGTCAAACTTAAATTAGTGATTTGAGTGGCTGTCGTTTCACTTGCGAGAGAAAATGAAAGACGTGCAAGATGAAGGATTTGATTGACGTTTCGTTTCGAAGCACGATGAAGGTTCGTGGACATGATCTAACTTACCTCACGGCTTTTAACGTTCGTTGAGAACTTGTGAAGCTCATAGGAAATCAATAGTGACAAAGACAAGATGAAAAGTATGCATATTGTTACATATTTATGACTGAAGTGTGGGAGTCAAAAAATGATAAGCGTACAATGTGAAGTATATTGATAATAAAATTGGAGATAAGATTCATGTGTCTGTCACTTCAATCTGTGCAGTAATTGGTCTTCTACAAATTACAGCATAGTTTTCTCAAGTTAAATCCAAATAAAAATGATGAAAGTGACGGTATAGCATGTTTAGTGCTTTTAGAAATATAACTATAATTCCAAAATGATACATAATGTACAGATTTCATACTAACGCACCAAATTTAACATCACTTTTTCGAATTTTTACTCTAAACTTGGTTCGTTTCTGCAGTGACGCATTATTCGAAAATCTTGATCACAAAATGTGGTCCTACAACTTGTTCCTTTCCTCCAATCAACGCCCGAAGTCATATATCCTAGTTGTACGAGTTAGTCGTTGAACGCCAATTAATAATAATAGCATAAATGAAATCGTTGAATTCTTACTAATTTTAAACTTTCCATAACCATGTTCTGAATTATAATTATTGAAAATAAAAATAAAACAAAGTTAATAAATAAATATGTTTTTAATGTCTATCCTACAATATGTTAATAAATCGGCACATTAGCCCATCCATATCTTGGCAAATATGCACTGCACAAGACCCCGCATGCATCACCCAGACAGAATATTGTAACACGACACGACTCCGATTGTATGTTCTCGTAATAATTGTGAACGCGGACATGAAATATCCAATTACTTCCCCAATGTTCTGCTGATTACATAACCTCCCAGGTTTCCCACGTGTTCTGAAAGTAAAATGATAATTAAGTTGTTGGTTCCAGACAGATGAGAATGGCGTGACCTAGTTTATCTTAAAGGTTGCACACGTACGGAGGATCTGTTAGGTCAGGTAATTACACTCTGAACCTCTCACGGGCATGTATCCGAATCAAGCACACGTACAGAGGATCAGTTAGGTCAGGTAATTACACTCTGAACCTCTCACGGGCATGTATCCGAATCAAGCACACGTACGGAGGATCAGTTAGGTCAGGTAATTACACTCTGAACCTCTCACGGGCATGTATCCGAATCAAGCACACGTACGGAGGATCAGTTAGGTCAGGTAATTACACTCTGAACCTCTCACGGGCATGTATCCGAATCAAGCACACGTACGGAGGATCAGTTAGGTCAGGTAATTACACTCTGAACCTCTCACGGGCATGTATCCGAATCAAGCACACGTACGGAGGATCAGTTAGGTCAGGTAATTACACTCTGAACCTCTCACGGGCATGTATCCGAATCAAGCACACGTACGGAGGATCAGTTAGGTCAGGTAATTACACTCTGAACCTCTCACGGGCATGTATCCGAATCAAGCACACGTGAGACTTGTAGGGTTTTATTTATAGACGGTGCAAAACCCGTAGCCCATTATGTTGGGATACTATAGCTCTTGCCAGGAAATCTGATGATTCGCTTTGTGAATAACAAATATATCAACAAAAATATGAACTATAATAGTGTACGCTTGGGATTGTTGACTTACTTCGGAACTCACCAAACTTTGCTAAAGTGGCCGTCAACTAAAGCGTTCACCAGAGTTATGCGGAATGTCTTCCCCTCTTACCCCTACCATTGTTCCGCGCACGGGCGAAGAAAGGCAGACCGACGAACTGTCAACAGTCATCTAATTAAATAAATCATCTTTCAATACAAATACATTCCGTTATTCTAATAACGTTGTATGTTATTCTATCATTAATTGTTGATGTGAGATTATATTTTTAGGGAAAAACGATATAAATACGAATTTGAACGAAAAAAATAGGAAATTTCTACGAGCATTTATCCAACTCTCAACTCAACTCTCTAACTAGCTTTATTGTAAATCAACCTATTTTGTTCGTTCAAAATCGTATTTATATTGTTTTTTCCGGAAAATATCAACTCACGTACAAAAATTAATATTAGAATAATATTTATTGGAATAAAAATAACTGAATTTATTTGTGTTGAAAGATGGTTGGTCACGTCACGTTACGTCACGTGCCCACGTGAGAACGCGACTACGCATTTGGACCCTAAGATCATAATACCACCTTTAAATCTTCAAAATTGATGATCTCGGATGATTACCATGGTTTCAACACACATTACAATGCATGGTGATTTCTGGCAGGTAGCATGTTTGTTAGGAATCAATCTTCGATTAATGGCCAATTTTGGAACTAAAACATTGGCGTAACCTGGCTTAAGTAATGGTTTTTGGTTCAGAATGAAATCACCTAAATTTTGCACCAAGCTCCTTTATAATAGTCAGTGGAATTTCAGCTACCCGTTCTATTTTTTTTGATAAACAGCCATCCGGGGCACACATTTATAAGTTTGGCCTTACACATTAATACTATATATACTCCAATCATAAGGTAAAACAACAATTGTCATCCGATTTGAGCAGGATGTATCCCTACAGCTAGGAGGCAAAATAATGTCAAAAACTTTATGCATGCAACGTTGACGTTAAAAATATTGTATACAAGTCTGTGTTCTAGGAAAGTCGTATCCTACACATACAGTTCCTTTCACAGCTAGTTCTATTACCGAATAAGGAGAAACTATACAAAGCAAAGATAACCAATGGAAATCTACTGTTTACCGTCGTTGAGACGTTGCAAGCTATTCTTAAATGTTAATAGGGTAATTTTATTCAATTCAATTAGTATATTATTCAAACAATACTCAATTAAACATGCTCCATTATTCGTGCAATGGTTAGCTACTTCAACACGACTGCTTCAAACTATTTAATAAAACAATTTCCACCCGCACCGTTTATCCACTTAGACGTGTCAACACGTAAATTAAAGTGGCAAATTAGCGACATTGTGCTTTTGTGGTTGACGTCATGAATGTAGATAGCCGGAAGCTTTGTGCCGGAATGTCCCGTAAAGTGTTGATGTAAAATTCTTTTATTACCAGCGCATTTTTAATTTAGCTCTGAAACAGTTTATTGTTGTCACCCAAGCGCTCGCAAGAAATAATTGCGTTTGTAAAACAAGTAGGCCGGCTAATGAAACGGAAACGATGCCGCATTTTATTTAGTCACAATTGTGTAGAAATTACCTCTGAGTTATTATGTTCTATTAACACAGCTAGCTCTTCGTTATCCAGTTGAGTATTAATTAAATTTTGCCCAGAATATTGCTGGAAAGTCGGGTGGTTGAGCAATTTTTAATCTTTTGTTTTGAAATCACAAATTATCAATGTAAGAGTCAACGTAGACTTGCTCTTACAACAACTTCGGTAATGCTTTCGTCATCAATCAATGACGTGTCTACGGTCTCGGCCAACCCGAGCAGGTATTTGAATTAGCCATGGTCGCGGGTTGACTGCCGCTCACTATACTTATAAGAAGCTTGTTTATACAGTAGTACCGTACGTTTATTTTAAATATTTTATTCAACGGTAGTACATGCAAGGTTTTGACGTTTTTGATATTTTATTCTATATAATCAATTCACAAAGCATGTAACCAAAAGGGACAAAAAAATATCAGAGCTCCAAACACAAGTAGTGACTCTTCCGCTAGTAAAAATAATTATAAATTCGAGGTATAAAACAAAACAACTAAAACAATAAAATATACCATTTTCAAAATTGATGTAGGACCCAGATAGAGTTAATCAGGGTCTTCTAAAACTTCAAAGACAACAATGCACAAAAGTGGAAAATGCACCTTGACATAATGTCGACATAACACGACTCAATACTTTCGTCAAACTTATTGAATTCAAGAACAAAAGTGAATCAAAAACAGTTTGTTAAAAAACTGCAACAATATAGCTTCTAATTATTGATGCTTTTTTGTCCTTGAATTCAATAAGTTTGACGAAAGTATTGAACCGTGTAATGTGGGTATTACACTTGAAAACTTCTTTTTATTGTTGTGCATTCTTGTCATGATGATTTAGAGGACCGTGATTAGCTCTATCTAAGTGTCCTAGATCAATATTACAAATGGTCTATAGTACATGGAAAATACTCTAAAATGAGACAAAATAGCAAATAAGCAGCGTAAAGCCGCATTCACATAAATGACTATTGATTACTGACTATTGACTATTGACTAGTGATTATTGACTACCCAAAGAAAGATATGAACACTACACAACTAAGTTCTTTGACACGTATGATCTGCCACCTAGAACAAATGAATCAAACTGATTGACAAACAACGAGCTGTCAAAATAATAAAATTGCAACATTATGAAGAAAACGAGGTATGGCGATAGTAACTGTTCACCAGTTAAAACGTTTAATGATGGGCTTAACCAAGTTGTGAAGGTTTTGTATGTTTCTTGTTTGTTTTGAAGATTTGTTTTCAAAATAAGAATATTTTATTGTATGACAGCTTCATAAAAATAATAAATAAATAATATTCGCCGGAAATAGTCAAAAACAAATATACACTTGACAGTAATTGAATAGTGGTATTGACTTCCGTTGCTCCACATTCATTGGCTGAACGCGAACGTTGTGATTGGTTGTAACTATGACTTCCAGATATCTTCAATTCGTTAGTCAATAGTCAATAATCATAAGTCACAAGTAAAGTTGTGTGAACGTCAGCACGTATCGCCTATGGTTCAATTCGCTTAGTCACTAATCAATAGTCAATAGTCAATAGTCACTAGTCACTAGTCATTTATGTGAACGCGGCTTAAAGATAACAAAATATAATGTAAAACAAATCAGAAAATGAGTTACCCAGTAGAACAAAATGAAAGTGAAAATAAAATAATAACACATACAAAACGCAAAGTAAAATGATAGTAACCAGCAACCACTCTAAATAAAATGTAACTTTAAAAGTTAAATGAATTACTATACATTGCTAGTATTTACTCTCGTGATTTTTCTTGTCAGCTTTGGAAATGGATATGATAGAAAAAAATGGAATAGAATCGCGCCTGTCGTACCTGTACAAAGGAGAGATATTAGTACGTGTAGGCTCACACATTAGAGCGCGACATTGCCGACGGTGGCGCTGCCATGGGCGAACTTCGAACATGTCAAGACGTTGAACTATCTTTCAGTTAATACCCGTAATTTGTGTAGTACGCTTTCAGCGTAATTATCTTTGATCATCATTAACGTACTTTTGATACAGCTCTGCAACATTCAAAGAATATAATATCGGATCCCGCGACCTTTTCGCTTGCTCAATGCATGAACGATTTAATGAGGCTACGTGCGTCATAAACAAGCCCCAGAGGCGAACAAAGACATAATGAGCTCAGGTGGATCAGAATAATTATCTCCTGCCGTGTGCTGATTTCAAGAAAAATCTTTAAAAAAACCTGGAGCAAAGAAAAGAGTATGGGAGCATATTCCTTGAGGAATTAAACCTTATTAATTAATGACAAATTGATTAGCTGTTCCAAGTCAGCTGCAGCTTGAATCATGATATTATCACAAATACTGAGTGGGAGAGGGGGGCGGGGGGGGGGGCATAATCACATGAAATGTAACACCCTCCCTCCGCCCACCAATCAAATCAGTTGCTTTCTTAAATAATGAATTCAAACACTTGTTTTACGTTTGCAGAATGTCAGCAGCCTAAGAATCAAATACGAAGGAACATAAAGGAACTGCTATTGATTAAAATCAAAGTTTTAAGTTATCTCTTAAGAACGCAGAATAAAATAAAAAATTTGTTAGTATTTTATAAAATAATCCTTTACGTCCCACTAATTTGTCAGTTGTCCTTTAGGCATTCAGGTTTGATTTGAAATGGATAGAATTTTTATATAAACGAGATTAAATTGATGATAAATGGTAGAGGAACTTGCAGGAAATCACCCCTGTAGCTTTCCTTGACGTGTGATGTAAGACAGGAAGCGAAACGATGACTCACGGGATGAAGGGGTCGTGAGGCCTGGAGCTGCCGCTGAGGCGAGGATGACCGTTCTGACAGTGGGCGGGGCTCACTCAGTCGGCACAGTTCGACTCGTGCTCGGGACACTCGTGTGCGAACACTGATGGTTGAGATATCAGCCGTATTATTACGCGCTTCTGATTGGTGGTTGGCATTAAAAAAACAAGAATGTCCCGGAATACTGGGCCCACGACCCGGTTTACATTCAAGTTTTCACCGTTACTAGTCTATGCCGACTTATGATCCTTGTCTACTGCCCGTTTCAACCACGCTGTTTCTACAGAAATAAACAGATTCCTAGCTGTGTTCCATGCACTCCTAAAGGTGGTCTTCCGCTTAGTCGAGTATGTACAAGCTTCAATTGTGACGCCTACCGTGCATGGGTTTAAAAAATAAATTTAAAATGTTTTGGTTTGACCAAAAGTTTTCAATAAAAGATATCCTTGAGTATTTATTTGATAAAGTGTGCTTGATTAAACCTCATTATAACGCTTAAACATTGCACACAGTGACGTTTATAGTATTAACATGTATGCAATTAGCGCTAAGTGAATTATTACCGTGGCAATTAGTGCAGGCATGTGTTACCCTGAGCTTGCATGGAGGCTTACCCCGTCTGGCCTCAGATAACGCGATTGCGTGCGCACGATTAAAACGATCTAGTAACCTGATCCGACGCAACGGTTGATAGTTAGTTGAGCTAATTAAGCGCCAACTAGACAAACCCTATTAACACGTCAATCCCCAATTGAAACAGTTTCAACTAAGCGCCGTTTAAATACCCTTCTTATTTACATGACGGTGGAGATCAGTAAATGGACACAATAAACAGAATATTCAGTGGGTCGTTGGAGACTATTTTGTCGACAATATCATTTCGATATCAAAATATGTTGGACACAGTTGAGAGAATACCAAACAAAAATGGAAACAATTTGCAAAAAAGAGGCCAAACCCCAAACGGAGAAGACAAACCGTTACAAACCAAAGAGAGCACACGTACAAAAAACGCCAATTTCAAGAGAGGCTCAACATTTAAAGGGGTGATATCCAAAATTGTGGCCAAGCCAATTATTTTATTTCCAATTATAAATAATTACAAATATAATTAAATAAACAAATATATAAATATTTACATCAATTAATAATTGATAAATAAATATATTAACAACAATTACAAAATAAAATTGACTTATTGAAACATTTCGAGGTGGAAAAAACGAAATGAACACACTGTATTTATAATTATAAGCTTGGCCGATGAATTTGCATTCTTATTTTCTAAGTCCTGAAAAGTTTCTTGAATAACATATTAAATTGATTTTAAAGTTCATTTACTTGATGAGTTATTACCATTATTGCTTTATAGTACGTAATATTAATAATATATTACCCAACGCCAAATTACAAATTCATCGGCCAAGTTTTTAATTATAAATACAGTGTGTTAATTTTGTTTTTCCCACCTCGAAATGTTTCAATAAGTTAATTTATTTTTGTAATTGTTGTTAATATATTTATTTATCAATTATTAAATGATGTAAACATTTATATATTTGTTTATTTCATTATAATTACAATATTTAAATATTGGAAATAAAATAATTGGCTTGGCCACAACTTTGGATATCACCCCTTTAAATGTTGAGCCTCTTTTGAAATTGGCGTTTTTTTGTACGTGTGCCCTCTTTGGTCTGTAACGGTTTGTCATCTCCGTTTTGGGCTTGGCCTTTTTTTGAAATTTTTTGTATTTTTGTTTGGTATATCAATGCTTTTTATTTAATAAAAAGACTAATCTTGGCATGTATCCAAGTCAACTTGATCTCCGCCTAGCGGAGGCTCGTCGAACTCCCACCTTGCGAGTTCGGTGAGCCTCCGCTAGTCGGAGATCAAGCGACTAGCGGAGGCTCACCGAAATCGCAAGTTAGGAGTTCGAAGGGCCTCCGAAAGGCGGAAATCAAGCGGACCTTGTCATTTTGTTGGTAATTTTCTTTCCCGTAATCAAAACTAATTATCTTGTTTAATGATCACTGTCCAAGATAGGATTCTGAAAATTTACTCAGTTATCAACATCGATGGCAAGAACGTTGTGACACAAAATTTCTTTTCGTCGGCAACTTTTAATAATAACTAATTTTGTGGGAGTATTTATTTTTTTCAGGTTTGCATTCTGTCCAATTACAATTTTTTGTGTGAAAGAGGATGCCCCGGGAGACGAACAAAATTGGTGCAAAATTTGATGTTTACATTTTTATTCGTTTGGGGCCCACAGACCGACAAAGAATTAGCCAGTAGTTAACTGAAGAATTTTTTAATTTTTTAATGATCTTTACGGCTTAATATCTTCCATACGCAACATCCGATCGGAAATTAAAAAAAAAAAAAAAAATTGAAAAATTCAAATGAAAAATTTGAAATGGGTAGTCTCGTGGTAAAAGCCCACCGATTAATGAAATTTGAGGTTTCCATCTATTATGGTTTTGCGTCGGCAACATCGTGTTAAGTGCACTTCGATGCTTGCAGTAAGAGTCGCGTAGTGGAAGCTCGCACATGGCTTGACCCGGCGTGCTATCCCAGATATATCCTAGATAGATATATCCTAGATGGATCATAGATTTATCCAAGATATGTTTATTCGACTATTTTAAAATCAGTTGAGGAACATTTCAAACTCAGCACTCGAAAATCATTTGGAAATTTATATTTTTAACAATAATTTTCTCAGTTTTCTCTCAGACACGTTAATATTTTATTGACTGAATAACTGGACTACTGATTTTGGATTTGTTTACTTACTGCATGTCTGACTAAGGCTTGTATTCATAGTATGCCTCTAGCCAACAAGGTCCGTAAATCCCCTGGCAGGGGCTCTTCGAATTCCCAAGTTTTACCGAACCACCTCCAGAGGATTGACGGAAATTGCCTAGCTCATATTGTAGCCCTTATTGTTTCATGCACATTCTTTTCCAAACACACAGCAAAATCCGAAGTCACACTTTAGGCCATGAATACGGATCTGAGTGTTGTGTATTTATGTTCTCTTACAAGTTTAGACTATGCGGGTGTCGGCCATCTTGGTGAAATATTTGAGAATGTTGCCATTGAGAGGCAGTTGGCCAAACTAATTGTAGTCGAAACATAACACGTAATTTCGTAAGATCAGGCGTGTCCTTTTAAATAAAATTGACTTGTTTGGTAATTTGTTATTTTGATCTTTAATTCGTATCTTTTATAAACACTGATTTTATGAAATTTAAAAATCATACCGGCTCAACTTCTAGTACATATAAGCCAATATGGCCACTGTGATGTCTCGTGAGAAGTATCAACATATTTACTCACCAACTAATTTATTTATATTATTCACATTGATTATACCGGCAATGCTTTGTTGGTAAATAAATACATCTTATGAAGAAGATTCTGTAAGTCTTGTTTCCGCTACACTCGATTGCCAATTGCTGTTTTTAAAATAAATGCGATTCTGTGAGTATTCTTGCGTTCTTCTCCGGAAGTCCTAATGTAACGAGCAAATCAAGGCTGATTGCAAGAGCCGGGACGCCGACTGCATCCACGACACATAACACAACCAATCGGTAGTCAACCGTATCCTAGCCAAGCCGCACTCGTTGAAGTAGAATTCAATCAGACAAATTTGATTATAGTCCTGGCATAGAAAGGGAAAGAATTACGGCTTGTACTGTAGGCTGGCTGCCTAAATCGAGGACATTTTCCATCCATCCGCATTTGGAAATACAATTTGGTTAGGCCAGGGGTGTCAATTTAGTAATCTCAAGGGTTTAAAAGTTTAGCTCTGGATTCGCTGAGTTAATTCGTCATTTGGAGGGTTGATCGTTCTCGATTACGCTTCCAGTAATTTCCAGTGGACGTGTGAGCAGCCCCCATCATCACATCAGCTCTAGGTTGGCCAGCTTGCTTCTCTTTAATCGGCCATTCGCTGGAATCCGTTTTTTCATTCTCTGTAAATGATCGAACACGGTTCTGAACGTCAACGTTATTGTGTTGCGAGGGAAGTTGAAACGTTTACTGAACGTCGACGTTATTGTGTTGCGAGAGAAGTTGACACGTTTACTGAACGTCGACGTTATTGTGTTGCAAGAGAAGTTGACATGTTAACTGAACGTCGACGTTATTGTGTTGCGAGAGAAGTTGACACGTTAACTGAACGTCGACGTTATTGTGTTGCGAGGGAAGTTGAAACGTTTACTGAACGTCGACGTTATTGTGTTGCGAGAGAAGTTGACACGTTAACTGAACGTCGACGTTATTGTGTTGCGAGAGAAGTTGACACGTTAACTGAACGTCGACGTTATTGTGTTGCGAGAGAAGTTGACACGTTAACTGAACGTCAACGTTATTGTGTTGCGAGGGAAGTTGAAACGTTTACTGAACGTCGACGTTATTGTGTTGCGAGAGAAGTTGACACGTTTACTGAACGTCGATGTTATTGTGTTGCGAGAGAAGTTGACATGTTAACTGAACGTCGACGTTATTGTGTTGCGAGGGAAGTTGACACGTTAACTGAACGTCGACGTTATTGTGTTGCGAGGGAAGTTGACACGTTAACTGAACGTCGACGTTATTGTGTTGCGAGAGAAGTTGACACGTTAACTGAACGTCGACGTTATTGTGTTGCGAGAGAAGTTGACACGTTAACTGAACGTCTACGTTATTGTGTTGCGAGTGGCGGACACGTTAACTGAACGTCGACGTGATTGTGTTGCGAGAGAAAATGACACGTTAACTGAACGTCGACGTTATTGTGTTGCGAGGGAAGTTGACACGTTAACTGAACGTCGACGTTATTGTGTTGCGAGGGAAGTTGACACGTTAACTGAACGTCGACGTTATTGTGTTGCGAGAGAAGTTGACACGTTAACTGAACGTCGACGTTATTGTGTTGCGAGAGAAGTTGACACGTTAACTGAACGTCTACGTTATTGTGTTGCGAGTGGCGGACACGTTAACTGAACGTCGACGTGATTGTGTTGCGAGAGAAAATGACACGTTAACTGAACGTCGACGTTATTGTGTTGCGAGAGAAGTTGACACGTTAACTGAACGTCGACGTTATTGTGTTGCGAGAGAAGTTGACACGTTTACTGAACGTCGACGTTATTGTGTTGCGAGAGAAGTTGACACGTTAACTGAACGTCGACGTTATTGTGTTGCGAGTGGCAAACACGTTAACTGAACGTCGACGTTATTGTGTTGCGAGAGAAGTTGACACGTTTACTGAACGTCGATGTTATTGTGTTGCGAGAGAAGTTGACACGTTAACTGAACGTCGACGTTATTGTGTTGCGAGAGAAGTTGACACGTTAACTGAACGTCGACGTTATTGTGTTGCGAGAGAAGTTGACACGTTAACTGAACGTCGACGTTATTGTGTTGCGAGAGAAGTTGACATGTTAACTGAACGTCGATGTTATTGTGTTGCGAGAGAAGTTGACACGTTAACTGAACGTCGACGTTATTGTGTTGCGAGAGAAGTTGACACGTTAACTGAACGTCGACGTTATTGTGTTGCGAGAGAAGTTGACACGTTTACTGAACGTCGACGTTATTGTGTTGCGAGTGGCAAACACGTTAACTGAACGTCGACGTTATTGTGTTGCGAGAGAAGTTGACACGTTTACTGAACGTCGATGTTATTGTGTTGCGAGAGAAGTTGACACGTTAACTGAACGTCGACGTTATTGTGTTGCGAGAGAAGTTGACACGTTAACTGAACGTCGACGTTATTGTGTTGCGAGAGAAGTTGACACGTTAACTGAACGTCGACGTTATTGTGTTGCGAGAGAAGTTGACATGTTAACTGAACGTCGATGTTATTGTGTTGCGAGAGAAGTTGACACGTTAACTGAACGTCGACGTTATTGTGTTGCGAATGAAGTTGACACGTTAACTGAACGTCGACGTGATTGTGTTGCGAGAGAAGTTGACACGTTAACTGAACGTCGACGTTATTGTGTTGCGAGAGAAGTTGACACGTTAACTGAACGTCGACGTTATTGTGTTGCGAGAGAAGTTGACACGTTAACTGAACGTCGACGTTATTGTGTTGCGAGGGAAGTTGACACGTTAACTGAACGTCGACGTTATTGTGTTGCGAGAGAAGTTGACATGTTAACTGAACGTTGATGTTATTGTGTTGCGAGAGAAGTTGACACGTTAACTGAACGTAGACGTTATTGTGTTGCGAGAGAAATTGACACGTTAACTGAACGTCGACGTTATTGTGTTGCGAGTGGCGGACACGTTAACTGAACGTCGACGTTATTGTGTTGCGAGAGAAGTTGACACGTTAACTGAACGTCAACGTTATTGTGTTGCGAGAGAAGTTGACACGTTAACTGAACGTCGACGTGATTGTGTTGCGAGAGAAGTTGACACGTTAACTGAACGTCGACGTTATTGTGTTGCGAGGGAAGTTAACACGTTAACTGAACGTCGACGTGATTGTGTTGCGAGAGAAGTTGACACGTTAACTGAACGTCGACGTTATTGTGTTGCGAGGGAAGTTAACACGTTAACTGAACGTCGACGTTATTGTGTTGCGAGAGAAGTTGACACGTTAACTGAACGTCGACGTTATTGTGTTGCGAGAGAAGTTGACATGTTAACTGAACGTCGACGTTATTGTGTTGCGAGAGAAGTTGACACGTTAACTGAACGTCGACGTTATTGTGTTGCGAGAGAAGTTGACACGTTAACTGAACGTCGACGTTATTGTGTTGCGAGAGAAGTTGACACGTTAACTGAACGTCGATGTTATTGTGTTGCGAGGGAAGTTGACACGTTAACTGAACGTCGACGTTATTGTGTTGCGAGAGAAGTTGACACGTTAACTGAACGTCGACGTTATTGTGTTGCGAGAGAAGTTGACACGTTAACTGAACGTCGATGTTATTGTGTTGCGAGAGAAGTTGACACGTTAACTGAACGTCGACGTTATTGTGTTGCGAGGGAAGTTGACACGTTAACTGAACGTCGACGTTATTGTGTTGCGAGAGAAGTTGACACGTTAACTGAACGTCGACGTTATTGTGTTGCGAGTGGCGGACACGCTAACTGAACGTCGACGTTATTGTGTTGCGAGAGAAGTTGACACGTTAACTGAACGTCGACGTTATTGTGTTGCGAGAGAAGTTGACACGTTAACTGAACGTCGATGTTATTGTGTTGCGAGAGAAGTTGACACGTTAACTGAACGTCGATGTTATTGTGTTGCGAGGGAAGTTGACACGTTAACTGAACGTCGACGTTATTGTGTTGCGAGAGAAGTTGACACGTTAACTGAACGTCGACGTTATTGTGTTGCGAGAGAAGTTGACACGTTAACTGAACGTCGATGTTATTGTGTTGCGAGAGAAGTTGACACGTTAACTGAACGTCGACGTTATTGTGTTGCGAGGGAAGTTGACACGTTAACTGAACGTCGACGTTATTGTGTTGCGAGAGAAGTTGACACGTTAACTGAACGTCGACGTTATTGTGTTGCGAGTGGCGGACACGCTAACTGAACGTCGACGTTATTGTGTTGCGAGAGAAGTTGACACGTTAACTGAACGTCGACGTTATTGTGTTGCGAGAGAAGTTGACACGTTAACTGAACGTCGACGTTATTGTGTTGCGAGAGAAGTTGACATGTCAACTGAACGTCGACGTTATTGTGTTGCGAGAGAAGTTGACACGTTAACTGAACGTCGACGTTATTGTGTTGCGAGAGAAGTTGACACGTTAACTGAACGTCGACGTTATTGTGTTGCGAGAGAAGTTGACACGTTAACTGAACGTCGACGTGATTGTGTTGCGAGAGATGTTGACACGTTTACTGAACGTCGATGTTATTGTGTTGCGAGAGAAGTTGACACGTTTACTGAACGTCGATGTTATTGTGTTGCGAGGGAAGTTAACACGTTAACTGAACGTCGACGTTATTGTGTTGCGAGAGAAGTTGACACGTTTACTGAACGTCGACGTTATTGTGTTGCGAGAGAGGTTGACACGTTAACTGAACGTCAACGTTATTGTGTTGCGAGAGAAGTTGACACGTTAACTGAACGTCGACGTGATTGTGTTGTGAGAGAAGTTGACACGTTAACTGAACGTCGACGTTATTGTGTTGCGAGAGAAGTTGACACGTTAACTGAACGTCGACGTTATTGTGTTGCGAGAGAAGTTGACACGTTTACTGAACGTCGATGTTATTGTGTTGCGAGGGAAGTTAACACGTTAACTGAACGTCGACGTTATTGTGTTGCGAGAGAAGTTGACACGTTAACTGAACGTCGACGTTATTGTGTTGCAAGAGAAGTTGACATGTTAACTGAACGTTGATGTTATTGTGTTGCGAGAGAAGTTGACACGTTAACTGAACGTCGACGTTATTGTGTTGCGAGAGAAGTTGACACGTTAACTGAACGTCGACGTTATTGTGTGGCGAGAGAAGTTGACACGTTAACTGAACGTCAATGTTATTGTGTTGCGAGAGAAGTTGACACGTTAACTGAACGTCGATGTTATAGTGTTGCGAGAGATGTTGACACGTTAACTGAACGTCGACGTTATTGTGTTGCGAGAGAAGTTGACACGTTAACTGAACGTCGATGTTATTGTGTTGCGAGAGAAGTTGACACGTTAACTGAACGTCGATGTTATTGTGTTGCAAGAGAAGTTAACACGTTTACTGAACGTCGACGTTATTGTGTTGCGAGAGAAGTTGACACGTTAACTGAACGTCGACGTTATTGTGTTGCGAGAGAAGTTGACACGTTAACTGAACGTCAATGTTATTGTGTTGCGAGAGAAGTTGACACGTTAACTGAACGTCGATGTTATTGTGTTGCGAGAGATGTTGACACGTTAACTGAACGTCGACGTTATTGTGTTGCGAGAGAAGTTGACACGTTAACTGAACGTCGACGTTATTGTGTTGCGAGAGATGTTGACACGTTAACTGAACGTCGATGTTATTGTGTTGCGAGAGAAGTTGACACGTTAACTGAACGTCGACGTTATTGTGTTGCGAGAGAAGTTGACACGTTAACTGAACGTCGATGTTATTGTGTTGCGAGAGATGTTGACACGTTAACTGAACGTCGACGTTATTGTGTTGCGAGAGAAGTTGACACGTTAACTGAACGTCGACGTTATTGTGTTGCGAGAGAAGTTGACACGTTAACTGAACGTCAATGTTATTGTGTTGCGAGAGAAGTTGACACGTTAACTGAACGTCGATGTTATTGTGTTGCGAGAGATGTTGACACGTTAACTGAACGTCGACGTTATTGTGTTGCGAGAGAAGTTGACACGTTAACTGAACGTCGACGTTATTGTGTTGCGAGAGAAGTTGACACGTTAACTGAACGTCGATGTTATTGTGTTGCGAGAGATGTTGACACGTTAACTGAACGTCGACGTTATTGTGTTGCGAGAGAAGTTGACACGTTAACTGAACGTCGACGTTATTGTGTTGCGAGGGAAGTTGACACGTTAACTGAACGTCGACGTTATTGTGTTGCGAGAGAAGTTGACACGTTTACTGAACGTCGACGTTATTGTGTTGCGAGAGAAGTTGACACGTTAACTGAACGTCGACGTTATTGTGTTGCGAGAGAAGTTGACACGTTAACTGAACGTCGACGTTATTGTGTTGCGAGAGAAGTTGACACGTTAACTGAACGTCGACGTTATTGTGTTGCGAGTGGCGAATACGTTAACTGAACGTCGACGTTATTGTGTTGCGAGAGAAGTTGACACGTTAACTGAACGTCGACGTTATTGTGTTGCGAGTGGCGAATACGTTAACTGAACAGCCATTCAATGAGAAGCTCCGAGATTTTTTTATCGTGCTACCTAACCATAGAACAATTTTTTTTCTTACGTATTTATGCAAATAAATATATTGAGAATGAAATGTAAAATGGCCCCATTAGTTCTTTGAAAAACAAACTTGATTTGTAGCATTTACACTTGATATTGCAGTGTATGTTCGAATAACATTGTAGTTATTTCAGAATTCAAGAACTAAATGAGAAGGTATGTGCGAACTCACTTGTACTGATATTCGTGACAGTTTTCGGCGAACACATTTGTTCAACCGGGGATGCAACCGAATCAAGCTTGCTGAATAATTGGAGATGGATTTAATATTGTTTTAAATTGGTCAAGAGTCCAAAGTTACAAAACTGTTCTCTTACCATTAATGAGGTTATTATTTTTAAGAACATTTGTAGCTGTCTAGAGGGTCTTTACTTGACATCTTCGCTACTCTTTTTCTTGTCTGACCTAACAGTGGTTTGGTACCACATTAAACATAAAGATGAAACAATACAGAAGTCGGGTTCTATAAAGCAAGGGAAATAGATTTCCGCAATACACTGAATTGAAAAAGAAAAAGCAATATAGGTTTTGCATCCTCAACTTTTCCCTGACGTTATTACATCAAACTCGGTCAGACAGTTTTGAAATGTTTCGAGACGTTGTATGACACAGTGTTAATATTCGGTTTCCGTGATTTGGTGTGGTGAACTTGTACATTTCTACAACTAGGAATAGCATGACTGACGATAGACGATTCTTACAACAATCGTGCGAACACGTGATTCAAACCCACGTGTTCTCTAAATACACAATTAATGTTAATATATTTAATATCTTTTAAATGTTCTTCATATGTCTTCACTAATAAATGTTGCCGTGATCGAGTTGTAGTAACCCGGATAAACATGTAGTTTATTCTTAGTTCAAAAGAGAGAGCCTGTATACAACCAAAAGGTACATTGTTTGATACAAAGTATGTAAGAGGTTCTGTGTTGTACATAGACGTCTCTGTCTGCTACGTGGTCGTTACGCACGTGTTTATACTATCTCTGTGTCTCTATCCTCTTCTATGACGATATTCTAACCTTGGTAAGAAATAAAGACCCATTTCCACCAATAGTAAATCCATCTCTTCATAGCCACTCATTTAGAGGTTATCAAGTAAAATCAAACTAACCTTTAAATTATCCTTATTTCGGATATTATGCTTGATTCAAGCTTCATTGCAGTTGAATCTAAAACTTGCTTACGTTTTATACTTGCTAAAAACAATAAATATTTCACTAAATTGGTTTGTATTTGGTTCATACTGTACATTGTACAAGAAAAAGTCCTGTTTCAAAAACGTTTCATCGCCACAGTAATGAATTACTTATCTCGAATACTGTACTATACTATAAAGAGCACATATTGAAATGTATGATCAAATGTCTTTTATAAGAGGAAAATTTTCTCTCATAAACTACAAAATGGTCTGGTCAAGTGGTCAAGGCACCTCGTAGCCACGTCACGGCGTAACAACGTACGGTATTCACACGTGATAGTTACGTGTGGTACACGTTGTACTGTATTACTGTGTCTCTGTGTCTCGGTGTACCAAGTGCCTGTGCAACACTAAGTGCGTCACCGATATTTCATCTATTCTATCCCCCTGAATACCATCCGCCGTCATCGTCCAGCAGTGGGCCTACTGCGAAGAGTTACATCCGCCAACGCGAGGTACATCACTGCCTGGTCGCCAAAGGCTTCGGACTAACGGGGACGGTACACGTCGTTCTTATATTTTTCACAGTCGTTTATATTAATTAATTCATCATACTGTTTTGCAGGTCTTAATTTATTCTTATCTCATTTATGTTTTGTAATTTGTATCCAGCATTTATTTGTTTCCCTGTCTTTCCAGCCCTTACCAGCCGGAGTCAGTGCAACACAATAAACGGCCCAGTTTTTTGTAATCAATTTGTGTCCCGGTGAAAAGGCCCTTGATTATATGCTGTTTCTCTGTTCCATAACTTATTTTATGAAATGAGTCACATAAACGAAATAAAATATATAACATGCGCTCGACCCCTACCTCCCAAAAATGCTTTCAATCTCATGCCAAGGTCGAAAACTGTTCAAGTTGTGGTGTTATACGTACACGGATGCAAAGCGCATCAGTTTGCTCGCGTCGCAGTCAAGCCATAACTTCTCTACGGGTCTGGACAGGTAATTTTCACGAAGAAAATTATTTTATTGTTTCCTTGTGTCCTAAGCTGCTCAATAGTAGTGAGTAAGCTAATGTACTGATGCAATCTCAAGTATTGAAGAGAAACATAACTCCAAACGTACCACTCGACTGGCACTGGCACGAAAACGTAGCGCACGGAGGTCGTCGGAGTTGCGGTTAGTGGGGGGAGGAGGGGAACACTTCATGCGTCGCACATACACATTTGCAAGTAGTTTGAAGAAAAAGTGTTTTTTCTGGTGGGGGGGGGGGGGGGGGGGGGTAGAATCACATTAAGGTTGCTTTGCTCTGAGACCCCAGGACACTCTAATCAAGAACAAATTGCTGGCATGAGACTGTGCGTTCAGTCGTTCTCTCTTTACACTCGCTGAAAACTTGAATGCTTTCATTCCAACAAGTGAACATGAAATCGTTTCACTCCGCCATATGAAAAACCCATCTTTGATTCGATGAAATTACGTTTTAAATTTCCAATCACTTAACTCTGCATGTCGATTGCTGTCGAAATCAATATTGCAGTCGTACATATACGTTCAAGAATACTTTTATTGTACGGAAACGAAGTGTTCGTTATTGCAGTATACTAGAATACATCATGTAAACAACTAACAAGTGATACACATATTGTGTGGAAGTCGAGCCTGTCTTTATTCCAGTATACAATGTAACGACCGTAAGTGTCGATTCCAGGTTAGAGCTGGGATTTTTTAGATTCAGTTTACAATAACTATGCTTATACATATAAACAGGGTGAGAATTACCGGGGGGTGGATGGCCAACCCCTCTGATAATTTAATCCCTGGTTATGATTTACTTAGGGGTATTAAGAAATGGGGATTATTTCTTGATACCCCTCTCATATCAATGGAAAATTAATATTTTGCGTCATGTTCACATACATTCCTATCCAGGAAATTGTGCCACTAAACCCAAACATACATGCCGTGTCATTAGACGCTAACGCTTTTCCGTAAGTCGAATGAAAAAGTCCCACCGCTCAACGAGGCTTCGTTTGGCCCACAGCGCAGGTTTTCTTTTGTCACTGACGTCGACCGATACGGGTTCCATCATGTGGCTGAAATCCCCATTAAAATTATACGCGAAAAACAACGTCTCACTTCCACGTCTCGTAACTCGCTCCCCACGTTTCAAAATGCCCGATTCCAAAATAAGTGACATCGACGTAAGCTGTGAATCATTGGAATTTTTTTGAGTGGGTGCTATTGTCGATTCTAATATAAGCGAGGTTTGTATGATGATGGAAACAAAACCTTGTAATCGCCCTCCCTCTGAAAGCACGGCGCTATCTCACTACGCTCGGCTCATTGCGACAACACGGTTTCAAATAAAACGTCGTAAGTAATTTATTTATAGGTATAGCTAAAATCTGTTTCCATCGTATGAAAGATGACAGTTCCAAACAGAATTTAGTACCAAATTCAATCCTCGTATTACAATTAATGCGATCGTTTGAAGCCTTATGCGTGGTCACGGTATAGGAAGGTTTTTGGTATTACGCATGCTGTTAGCGGGCTGCCGATTACAAGGTTTTGTCTCCATCATCATATAAACCTCACATATAGGCAACCCAAGACAACCTTACACACGCTTTCGTCACATCCGGGGTATCCCTAGCCAATCAGCGAACCGCCCGAGACAATAGCACGCAAATATCGATCGCTGATTGCCTGGGAATACCCCGGATGTGACGAAAGCATATGTAAGGTAGTCTTGGGCTGCCTATACATCAGAATCGAGAAGAACAACCACTCTAAAACATCACAATGATTCACAGATTAGACGATACCACTCATTTTGAGATCGAGCTTCAATTGAGTGAGTTACGAGACGTGGAAGTGCGACGTTGTTTCTCGCGTTTAATAACCGTATCGGTCGATGTCACAGACAAAACGAAACCTGCTCTGTGGGTCGAATGAAGCCTCGTGTAGCGATGGGTCTTTTTCATTCGACTTACGGAAAAAAGTCAGCGTCTTATTACTCGACATGTATGTTTGGGTTTAGTGGGTATTTAAATATGTGAATATCTGTGTGGGTGTAGGGCAACGCACGGTCTAAGGATGGGGATTCGATCCAGACCTTAGAGACGTTTTTTTTCTAATTTTCATTTATCAATATTGAATATAAACGCTTATGTAAGTAATATGGTTTTAAAAGTAAAAAACCATATTGTACATTATGACTATAATGTATAGCTAAATATGTTTAACTGTTCACGTAGGAAGCATTTTGTAACCTTCCATGAAATCTGTGAAATATTCAGTACGTCGAGTTGAAAACTGTTCCCAAACGCCGGTGCTCCGGGTCAAACATAAACAACAGATGACGTCACAGCAACGATGTAATGAAGGTTTATGTCTGAGGACAACAAATAGTTAGTCTCACTGTAAAACCGTGCCAAATTAACGGGTTTTACTTATATTTTGTACAACGCTAAGCAATATTGAATAAATGTAAAATGTCGGGAATGTAGTTTTGTAAGAACTGGGTTAACAAAACATCAAATATTGCAATAATTACTGTTGTCATTAGGGCAGCCAATAAAGGGCGGTTTACAGACTTATTGCAGATTGAAGGTTTAAGATTTTCTTTTTCTTTTTGTTCTACTTAGGATCGCTACCATTAGGTGGATTTATAAAACGTTGCCTCTCATTGGCTGGACTAAGAATTTTAGGTATAAGAGCTAACTTTATATAGTTTCCTTAAATCTTAAACCTAGGAAAGTGTGTTAATGCTACAATGCATTTGGCTTGATTAGATTTTGTTAAACCTTAAACCTTAAATCTTAAATAAGTGTGTAAACCGAGCTCTAATTAATAATTCTATAATCGTCTGCCAGAATGAAAAATACTTCTCTATTCCAATGTCTTTGCCGTAATGATTTCCATATTTGGAATTTTATTAACCCAGTATTTTGTTATTACTATAATACAATCTAAAAATTTTACAAGGTTTTCAATATTGTGTAGCATTCTCAAAATATAACTAAAACACGTTAATTTGGCGCGGTTTTTACAGCGCGTTGCTGCATGGCTTGGAGAGTTGGAGCTACAGTCACTGGTCTGATGCGTGATCTAGGTATCGTTGTAGTAAACTCAATGAGGTCATCTATATGTCTTGCTTTTTGTCGGTTTGGCCTGTGAGGATGGACGATGGACGATGGACGACGGACGATTCCCGGCTAGCTAAACGAGATTTGTGTCTTGGCTCCGACCCAACACTGGCATCCTCCTCACTCATCTAAATAATTTTAACTGTTTGACCGAGAGCGCAGTTTACAACGTTGATGTAAATGTATTGTTTCACTTTTATATCATCCTACATGTTACTGTTTTTTTGTACAAGTAGTATAGTTATTACCACAGGTAATAATACATCGCAATATTATCATTGTCAATTGTGATATGAGCAATTTTGATAAACATGCCAAGGATAGGGAAAGTGTATTTACTATTAGTAGTTTTATGGAATTGATTTAAACTATGATTTCTATTTTCCGAAACTTTCCATTTTGCGATAACGAAACTGTTTTGTGAAGTTATATCAAAGCCTTTTATTTGTATAAACAACGTTGTCAAGTAGCCTTGACGTAATAAGCAAAAGTATTTTTCTATTTGTAATGTTGATGTCCCTAATTGGGGGTATGAATTTTCTTATTGTGTGTCTGAATTAAAAACGGTACTCTTAAAATAATGTTAGTATAAGGCCCTGAAGTGAAAGCATCTTGTAATATGATGTTCGCATCAAGGTAAAGCCGTGAATACAAAAGAAACAAAGATTGGTTCAAAATGACGCCCTATCCGGACTGTTATTTTCCTCAAACTTTTTATCTTAGAGTATCTTCTTCCGTGTCTCCATCTTTGCTTTTGATTGAAAAGTCTCCCCTCCTCTCCCCTCCCCTCGCCCTCCTTCTATTCTATCCCCCTCTCCTCCTCGTTACGAGTTGCCTCTTCAACGCCTCCTTCGTTTCAAAGGTCCGTCGCTCGAGATTCCCTTCACTCAATTTCCAATCCACGTTCATCTCACGAGGGATTTTCTAGGCTTTGTTTTCACTGAATAATTTGGTCATTTATTGTAAAACACATTTCCAGCCTCTTTTAGAATGAATTTACTTCAACAACGGACACGTATTAAAAACTTGTTAAAAACGGACTTTAATTAAATCCACAAGCGCCTTTCTGCGCCCTTCTTGGGGGATTAATTCTTTCCACTTGCTGAGCACGCTTACACAAATAAGCATTAATTAACCTATTTTAAGTGTTAGCGAGTTAATTATAATTCAAAGGACATTTAAAATATTTATAATTTTTTATTTTTACATTTCAAAAACTCAAATATGTCTTATAGTTGCAGTGAAAAATACCTAACGATATAGTGGTAATAGTACTAGTTGGACATTGCCCAACTTTATGACAACGAATAAGGCATAAAAACAACGCTTAAAAACTAAAACTCTGTGAACGCCAGTACGTGTTTCCTATAACCCAACATTACTAAATCTGTGTGGACCAGCCTTTACTTTTCGTCTTGTCTTGCATATCCATATCACAATTCACAAATATAAAAAATAGCAGCTGTCTTCCTCTTTTGTTTGTTTTGAGTCTTTATTGCTACACTTTATTACTACGTTATTCGAGCCAATTACATGAGACATGTGATAATATGTGAGAATAGTGTAAAAATTAATCTTTTACGCAAACAACAACAACAAACTAAATATAAATAACAATATTTTTGTCTGATGCTTCCTGATTCGAAGTCAATGAACCAATCTTGTATTAAAATATCATGCGTCTACCCTTACATTAGTGCACAAGTTCAGAAAATACGAGTTTGAATTTCTAGTGAATTATATCGAACCAGTATGAAAGCAGATATCACCAAAATACGCTCAGAGTTCTACACACAGTTGAGTGGCATTTCATACACGCAATAATTATTCAGATAAGTGTGTAGATTTAATCAAACCCAAGATTAGACGTCGTCATTGTTAAATCATTTGTGTCATATCTTGCTAAGTTGTTTGCACAGTTGCGATGCGTGGATAATGGCGGGACCGTGTTTTGTTGCCCAACTAAAACATCTGTAGGTCTAGACCGAACTTTCTTCCATATTACCGTGTTTGGATACCTAGGCAAAACAACATAACCGATTCAACGGATGGGCGGTATTTTATTGGCTGTATGTTCTACTCTAAAGTATCTCTAACTTATAAAAATATACCCAGCATAAGAATAGCAGAAGTCGAACTAAAAGATTCTATTCACCAGTTAAAAAATAGAAACAGGAGACATTTGCAAGTGACAAAGTGGCTATAACCTATGTTTGGTAGCAAGTTTATGGTTTTTAGTGCACACACGATCGTATAGTATTGATGGGTACAGTCGTTTATGCACGTAAACCATAAATTTGCTAATAAACATTGGTTTATACCACTTTTAGGTGTTTCCCGTTCCTTGTTTCCATGATTAACAGTTGATTGTCTTTGTCTACCCTTGAATAAAACAGCTCCTTTCCATATTATTTCACGCAAATTCCAGAATATTCCATCTGTATCATTTAATAAATTACCAATCAATATCGATTATCATCTTATTAAAGCTCGGGAGTGCGACGAATGGTTCAGGAGGGGGGGGGGGGGGGGGAGTTGGGGATTGAGATAATCTTGGTGATACAGATTAGTATTGTGGACGGGTCTTCCCTCTGAGACTGAGATATCGTAGAAAACATTGGAAGGCCAAGTGATCCCACTAGGCTCACACTAACTGGGCTCGCCCCAATCCACCCACACATTTGGTTGAGAAAGGTCGCTGGCAATATGGGACACTTCTTGGAACTCGCTCAGCATCCATGGAATCTGTTTTGTCGCTGATGCTTATTCTATCGAGGAGAAAGGCCAAAGAAGTTTGAAAGGAAGCCATCTTTTTAAACTCTTTGATGAAGACCTATAGTCTTCCTCATGGCACGTTGCGCCACTAGAAGTGACAGTTTTGAAATAATGTGACGAATAAAGAAATTACACTGAGAAACCTCATCATGTATTCAAATATTCGTTAAGCAATTTGTGCTTGTTAGGTTTTATCATTACAAATGTATATACTATAAATCATCTATACCCGGGGCATCCGTATTCCGTAGCGTAACATGTGTTCCCAACTACGGGAGAAGCGCAACTTCGCTCACATACGCTTTTAAACCGATAGAGGCACATCAGCAGTAGGACGCGAGACTCTAATTCGGGAGGGGGGGGGGGGGGGCGGTTCGATTCCAGCCACAGGTAATCCTTATTGAAGGTATATTTCGAGGTTTTCCTCAGTCATAAAGGCGAATGCTGGTATTGTGTCCTTCCCAACTATCCAAACACCTAATATACCTAGTTAGTCAGCTGAAGAGGGGCACATCAGGTAAAACTAAGCAGTATGCACCCATTGACAGGTTTTCCTATACGAAACATGGTTATCCGCTGGTAATTGTAGCGTTGTAACGCGGGCTCTCAAGGCGGGCATATAGTTTACAACAGTGCAAATGAAAGGTCACTGCAATGCATTGTGTTGGATTTAAAGCGAGAGTTGAAAGGTCAACTATGACGTATCTGAAGTGACTCCGAGACACTGAACGCAGGGGTCAGTCTGATTCGGTCGAGTTACTCCAGACCATAAGCAAACCCGATTTGTGTGAAATTATTGTTCTGATGTTTGAGTAACCTGGATAACCAATAGTACAGTCCAGATATTATTATGATTAAAGGGCAGACAATTTCAGTCAAGTATGATACAGTTGAGTGAGTAATATAGGGTAAAGTCGCAACTCAATCGGCAGTTTGTCTACGCCTTATGCTGCCTAACTTCTTTAGTCGGGTAGTAAAAGTTCGCCAAGCGACGCGATGACGGAGTTTACGGCTGTCTTCGTATATCTTCGGTGAAGTAGCCGACCAATCAGGCTCCGTAATCGCGTCACTTGGCGAACTTAAAGTATGTTGGGCAGTAAAGGGTGGTAGACAAACTGCCGATGGCGTGGGGCCTCTACCCTATATTGTCGATGGCGTAGGGCCGTTACCCTATATTACACACTCAACGATGATACGGTTTAACAAACGTACTTAACCGCATTATATTTTATTTTATTGTAGTTAAGGCCAGTGTAGGACACAATGCGCTCTTTAACCTGATGAGTGTTGATTGATGAATGATAATGAGGAAGGGAGTAGGGCAAGCCTAGTACCGGCACGTAGCCTAATCCTGTCGAATAGTACCAAGAAGACCATCGCTTTACGTCCCATCCAAAAGGACTGTGTAATATGACCAATCATATAGATTCCATTACTAACCTGGACTGCCGAGCAGTTGACGAGAAGAACGAAGCTGTTACACAAGCTTTCGAACCCCCCAATCTGCTCTAACCAATGGTAGCTAGTGTTTCGGAGGAGAGTGGTCACCCATCAACCTCCTGACTGCTAACTTCGGTGTTCGTATGGGAACCGGCTAAGAGACCGCGGCTACACCGTTGGCTTTACTTAACCGCTCAACAAACTTGTTTAAATATTGGTTATCATATAAAGTAGTAACGCATATTCACGGAGTACAGACCAGACACGAGCCAAGATTTTGTCTTGTCAATGAACAGTTAGGCCTATGTCTGCTGTTATTTTACCACGAGAAAAGTACCTAATTTTAATATTAAAAACTTGATGTTGGAAGAGATAAAGAGCTAAATTATTTAAAGTTGAGCAACGGAAAGATTTTCTACTCTTCTGAGCCTCTGTTAGTTCTTCCGGTTTAACCCACTTCCCGCCCCCTCCCCCGCATGCCAAGTCAAGACCCGCGCAAGAGAATGCTGCATCCAAGGACCTTAGCATCGACAGATACGTTACACCACCCTGTCAACGTATTAACTCCCACTCCCCACCCCCTCCCCCGCATGCCAAGTCAAGACCCGCGCAAGAGAATGCTGCATCCAAGGACCTTAGCATCGACAGATACGTTACACCACCCTGTCAACGTATTTACCCCCACTCCCCGCCCCCTCCCCCGCATGCCAAGTCAAGACCCGCGCAAGAGAATGCTGCATCCAAGGACCTTAGAATCGACAGATACGTTACACCACCCTGTCAACGTATTTACCCCACTCCCCGCCCCCTCCCCCGCATGCCAAGTCAAGACCCGCTCAAGAGAATGCTGCATTCAAGGACCTTAGAATCGACAGATACGTTACACCACCCTGTCAACGTATTTACTCCCACTCCCCGCCCCCTCCCCCGCATGCCAAGTCAAGACCCGCGCAAGAGAATGCTACATCCAAGGACCTTAGCATCGACAGATACGTTACACCACCCTGTCAACGTATTTACCCCCACTCCCCGCCCCCTCCCCCGCATGCCAAGTCAAGACCCGCTCAAGAGAATGCTGCATTCAAGGACCTTAGAATCGACGGATACGTTACACCACCCTGTCAACGTATTTACTCCCACTCCCCGCCCCCTCCTCCGCATGCCAAGTCAAGACCCGCGCAAGAGAATGCTGCATCCAAGGACCTTAGCATCGACAGATACGTTACACCACCCTGTCAACGTATTTACCCCCACTCCCCGCCCCCTCCCACGCATGCCAAGTCAAGACCCGCGCAAGAGAATGCTGCATTCAAGGACCTTAGCATCGACAGATACGTTACACCACCCTGTCAACGTATTTACCCCCACTCCCCGCCCCCTCCCCCGCATGCCAAGTCAAGACCCGCGCAAGAGAATGCTGCATCCAAGGACCTTAGCATCGACAGATACGTTACACCACCCTGTCAACGTATTTACCCCCACTCCCCGCCCCCTCCCCCGCATGCCAAGTCAAGACCCGCGCAAGAGAATGCTGCATCCAAGGACCTTAGAATCGACAGATACGTTACACCACCCTGTCAACGTATTAACCCCCACTCCCCACCCTCTCCCCCGCATGCCAAGTCAAGACCCGTGCAAGAGAATGCTGCATCCAAGGACCTTAGCATCGACAGATACGTTACACCACCCTGTCAACGTATTTACTCCCACTCCCCGCCCCCTCCCCCGCATGCCAAGTCAAGACCCGTGCAAGAGAATGCTGCATTCAAGGACCTTAGCATCGACAGATACGTTACACCACCCTGTCAACGTATTTACCCCCACTCCCCGCCCCCTCCCCCGCATGCCAAGTCAAGACACCGCGCAAGAGTGGGTGCATGGTATTTGCAGGAAAGGGGCAAGTAGGATGGCGGGAAGGAAATGTGAAAGGGGAGGAAAAGGGAAAGTGGAGGCTAAGAAGGGGAGCATGTGGACTGCATTTCGTCTGACTTTTCTCCCTATCGAGCACGGAACACGGTGAATACTGGAGTTTGTTTTAATATAGAAAGTAGCATGTAATGAAACAATTTCATAACAACCATAAACAAATTGACAGTGCATCTGGCCCTAACTATGAGGGTGCGGCCATCATAGTGATATGTTTTTGCCATAAATCAATAGTTGAAAACTTGGTTTCAGTATAAACACACCACTCTATTTCGTAAAGATTGGGCGTGTTTTATAAATACAATTTATTTGTTAATTTATGATCTTCATCTTTAAATTCATGTTATAAATTTTCAATTATAAGCACTGCTTTAATGCAATTAAAAAATCCCACCCTCAGCTTCTAGATGATGCTTACGTCATATGAGACTAATATGTCCGCTGTTACGTCACGTGAGAACTATGAATACAAAACGGTGTATGTAGCACGTGAGACGCTTATATCAGGAAGTGGTAGGTTTGATTCCCGTCATCAACTGTCCTGGCAAAGTTTATTCCGAGGTTTGTATCAAGGCGAATGATGGGTGTGAGTCCTGCACACGACCCTGAACGATGGGAGATTATTGTTCCACTATACCACGTGACACCAAATTAATCGAGTGAAGATATGTGTATATCCATACAGAAGCCTTGCAAAGTTTGCAACAAAATTATCTAAAATTCAAAGTTAATATCATCACCTTAGTGTTCTATGTGAATGATTATTCACAAAAGTAATAATTTTTTAATGCATTACACAGTAACAAAATTGAATTTAGTTAAAAGGTGTAGATAATATGTGAATAGATAGGGTAGAAGAACGTTCCCGTGAAGCACACACGCCTTGTGACAACCCGTTTACATAACCAAGCGAGAGCAATATATCAGTCCACACGTTCAACATTAAGACAAGGAGAAATAGTGTTTCTGAAACGTTTAGTGGTGAATGTCTCTCATGAATGCAATGCTGCTATTCAGTTGTCTGTGGGGCACAAAACACAGTATTTTCCAGGTACATCCGTGTCAAAAGGTGGTAATCATCCAACGTTTGGCCCATATTGTAATGAGCTCCTTCAGCGACATTTGGAGAGTTTTCACACTGAAACCAACAGCTTTCTCAACGGGAACTCTGGACAGTGTTGCTATCTGAATAACACATACTATCGCAAACCCATTTAACCACAGGGGCACTCAGTGTTAAGTTCATATAGTACATTAGATATAATAGTAGTTTATAAGCTCATGTGACACACAGTAGAGAAACTGATAATTTTGTTCTGCAGTTTAGAATACTAAATAGCATCAAGCGACACAATTATGACGAGTCAAAACAGTATTATAGTAACGTATTCAAAATATTGAAATATCAATACACATTTTGAGTAGAAGAAATGTTCTAGTCTAGTATTCAAAGTATATCGACTTTACTTTTGCCTCATATACAATGTGTATGGTTAAAAGTAAGGTACGTTTGGTTTTGGTAATGGTATCGTGGCCAATAATTCCAAATGTTTGAGATCTGAAATGTTTGAAACGTCCATTCAGTATTTTTCATAGCAATAATAGCTTCACTCTTTCAAGCTTTGGTGACCTCATTATATCGTTGATTATTACCACAGTTCACAAGAGATTTTCCAGTTAGTCAGGCACAATCTTGGGCTGTTGTTCCCACCTAAAACACCGCTCTATTTTCTTCACTAACGCCCACCATAATATATGCGTTATCCTCAATTTTATCATCAGCCTTTCTACTGAAGCAAGGTTGTGGATCTCGACTAACCTTTAGAATGAGATGTCTTATTTGTTTACTGTATCTCCACGATATCAAATGTTATTCAAATGGTTCTTGGTCCTCTTATCGTGGAAATGGGGGATGTAAACTCTCCGCCTCAGGGTAGTGAAAGAATTATACCTCGTATTTTTCTGAACTTCTGCGATGAACTTTCCTAATAATATAAAAGAAAGTACTAGTGTTTTGGTTGTGCTTCAAAGTGTTTATCGTGAGGCTTAAAGGGGTATTCAGGCAAGCAGGCAAAACGCAAAAATAAATCACAGTCAACGAGGATACGCAAAATACAAAACAGATAACAAAAACAATTATGGGCCCATACAACGGAAAAATGTTCAATTATCAACCAGTTTTGCGCGCGGACCTTATCTTCTTGTGAAGGTCTGCGCACATATACCCAAGGTCTGCGCACACATACCCAAGGTCTGCGCGCATATACCCAAGGTCTGCGCACATATACCCAAGGACTGCGCACATATACCCAAGGTCTACGCCCATAAACCCAAGGTCTGCGCACATATACCCATGGTCTTCGCACATATACCCAAGATCTGCGCACATATACCCAAGGTCTACGCACATAAACCCAAGGTCTGCGCATACACACCCAAGGTCAGCGCACACATATCCAAGGTATGCGCACACATACCCAAGGTCTGCGCACACACACTCAAGGTCTGCGCACATATACCCAAGGTCTGCGCACACATACCCAAGGTCTGCGCACATATACCCAAGGTCTTCGCACACATACCCAAGGTCTGCGCACATATACCCAAGGTCTGCGCACACATACCCAAGGTCTGCGCACATATACCCGTCGGAAAGCGCGGCGAACCAAACAAGCAGCATAATATTATGCATGATATTGTAACTTCGTTTACGACAAATGTTCCAACCGAAGACGTAATGATTGGCCCTGTATACTCAACTCTTGCGATGGCAGCGATGCAATGACGTATATATCAGCTTATGGACGCGACATGTTCCAACCGAAGACGTAATGATTGGCGTAATGACGTAATGATTGGCCCTGTATACTCAACTCTTGCGATGGCCGCGATGCAATGACGTATATCAGCTTATTGACGCGACATGTTCCAACCGAAGACGTAATGATTGGCCCTGTATACTCAACTCTTGCGATGGCCGCGATGCAATGACGTATATCAGCTTATTGACGCGACATGTTCCAACCGAAGACGTAATGATTGGCCCTGTATACTCAACTCTTGCGATGGCAGCGATGCAATGACGTATATCAGCTTATTGACGCGACATGTTCCAACCGAAGACGTAATGATTGGCCCTGTATACTCAACTCTTGCGATGGCAGCGATGCAATGACGTATATCAGCTTATGGACGCGACATGTTCCAACCGAAGACGTAATGATTGGCCCTGTATACTCAACTCTTGCGATGGCCGCGATGCAATGACGTATATCAGCTTATTGACGCGACATGTTCCAACCGAAGACGTAATGATTGGCCCTGTATACTCAACTCTTGCGATGGCAGCGATGCAATGACGTATATATCAGCTTATGGACGCGACATGTTCCAACCGAAGACGTAATGATTGGCCCTGTATACTCAACTCTTGCGATGGCAGCGATGCAATGACGTATATATCAGCTTATGGACGCGACATGTTCCAACCGAAGACGTAATGATTGGCCCTGTATACTCAACTCTTGCGATGGCAGCGATGCAATGACGTATATCAGCTTATGGACGCGACATGTTCCAACCGAAGACGTAATGATTGGCCCTGTATACTCAACTCTTGCGATGGCAGCGATGCAATGACGTATATATCAGCTTATGGACGCGACATGTTCCAACCGAAGACGTAATGATTGGCCCTGTATACTCAACTTTTGCGATGGCCGCGATGCAATGACGTATATCAGCTTATTGACGCGACATGTTCCAACCGAAGACGTAATGATTGGCCCTGTATACTTAACTCTTCCAGGTTTAACCAACTTAGATAAGATCTTCTCCGCTAAACTCGCGACCAAAAATGTGTTGTCAATGAAAACGGGCAGTTTGGACATTGTAATATTCGTAAGTAACCAATCTATCAACCCAACGAATTACTATCACATGACAAGAACCTTTTCATACTCATTCACATTCTATTTAACACAACTTTCCGTACAGTAATATATTTTGTGAGTCCCCATTTTTTGTTATTATTATGTTGGATGTACACAATCGCAATCAAGTCAAGTTGTTACACGGACTTTATCTCAAGTATTCATAGGTTGCACGTACGTCACATCTTTGCGCGTGGCGGCCACATTGGTGATCAAACTTCAACGTTGCCATGGAGAAATAATTGAAGGCTGTTGTGGTAGAACACATATTTTCTTAGTTTTTTAAAATCCAGCGTGTTTTTTAAATAAAATTGGTATGTGTCGTAATTTTTAATTTTGTTATTACTTATGTTCACTTTTTAAATTCTAAATTGGGCTTATTTTTCGAATTTTAATAGTATTTGTCAATGATCTAGGATTGGTCCTCATCAATTGTGTCGCAATCATGGCTGCTGTGACGTCACGTGGGAACTATGAATGTGATGTTTCACCCCACACGTTATGTGACGGTAGATGGAGGGAGCAGGTTGTGGCTTCAAGAGTCCTCTTCCAGCGAACACGTATTGCCAGTTACGGTAGCAAGTAAAATGTATCATCGGTTGTATCATTATTGTCATAATTCATTCGTGTGTTCGATAATAAATAAAACTTGATTATAAACAAAAGTATTTTCAAACAACTCAATAAAAACAATCAAACAAACTTGGTGGGAGGGAAACATTATAACTTCTCTCGTTACTATGTTAAATTAGTCATTGTATTGTTCAAATTTCCCTGATACTCATTGCTAAATTATTTATTATTTATTTATTAATTATTCCCATTCATAATAAAAGTGAATTCGTTCTTATTATCACTAGGAAAACGCTCTGTTCGACGCGGAGATAAGCGAGCGCGTCCATATCTACGAACTTTGTGGCGAAAAGTTCTCAAAGCTAATAAAAACAACAATTCACAACAATTCAAGAATGGACATTGCAAAATTTTTCCTAATTTCCATAGCAATTTTACTTCCCGACATTGTTGGATGCAGTGCAATGTGCGTTGCTAAGAATTTTCGTTGTCATGTTTTCAACACGGTCCGACACCGTTACTTACAGTTATTGACAGCAATAGAAATGTGATTTCTGCCTCAAATACGTTTAAGATCGCGTTAACGTTAGTATATTCGTAACCGGACAAAAATTTACTATAAGATAGCCACCTCACATTTTGCTGTTACTGTGTTCCGGAAAAATATTTTCGAGTAACTTTTGTGTAACTTTGCCAATATTTATCAAATCGCCATAACGTGAACATATTCGTGACCGGAAAAATCTGTAAAAAAATATGGTTTTCTCACATTTGGCCGCCATTTTGTTTCAGAAAAATATTTTGCAGTAACTATGGTGTAACTTTGTAACTTTTCAAACGATTTTGCCTCAAAACTATACACCTTAAATCCACATCGAGGCTTGTAGATGGTTCAAATTTGAAGTTGATCGGACTTTCTGTTCGACCGCTATCGACGGACATAAAAACAAACAAAAAACAAAAACAAAAAACAAAAAAAAAACAGAAGTAAGTGCCATAAAAGTCTCGTGGAGACGCTCGCCTCGCTCGCTTGGTTACAGATGGTTATTTAGAGACGTCGCACGGAACTTACATTACTGATACAGTCCCGACTTATTTTTCTCAATGTGGCAAAGTAGTGATAAGACATTTTCGTCAAGACGACTCAAATCATGAAGTTTTTCACAAAGACGTAAAATAACCTTTTATTTTTATAGACCAAATATAAATAATTGTCATTACTTATTAACATTAACGTTTATACTCCGCAAAATATTGTGGGCTGACCTGTATTTTATAAATGTTAGAATAAGAATAAACTATAAGTAATGAAGGGACTTCGTTATTTTCAGAAAACATTTTTATCCTCGTAGGGAGAAGATCATAAAACGAAATCTTACCAAGAAAACATACAATTATTTTAAAATCTTTTTTCTTTGGGAGTAGAAGTATCACAGTACTACAATTAAAAAACAGAAAACGTAGTAAAATTACGCTCGGAGTGAAGCACGGTAGAAATGGAGATTTGGAACCAATGAGAAGCAAGACAAATATCATCTTGGGTCCATCATCCAGATTACTCCAAACCTAGCCTATCTTTTTGTTCCAGGAATTCCTATTTATAAATCTTTAAGTTTACATTACCCTGTACTTATTATATGTCAAAGCTATTATTATTACCCTAGCCTATATAAATCAAAAAAACTGTAAACATGTCCATGTTATTGGTTCTAGTAGAGATAGATAGCTGCTCTATGAGAGTTCATATTATATTTCACACGCTATTTGAATAGGCGCTTATTACATAGAGACAATTGCGACCTACTACTACGACTAAACCCGACCAACAAATTCTCGGTTTAACGGTATCGCAATCGCAATCCGGAAATTGTGGAAGAGTTAGCTAATTTGAATCTTATGGGGCTTTTCACAAATCACAACTAAATCGTGTTATCGTAATGTCGAAATTCGGATTGTAACGGGGAAATGTGTTCACGTTACTACGATTACTGCACCTCGGGAGATTTATTCAATTATCATTACAAAACATAATTTGTACGGACAAAGTCATAGCCTTGCGTTATTGATCATTAAAAGAATGGATGATTGAATTGATGACTATTTCTCACTGCACGTAAGCAGTGGCGTGCATCATGCCTTTTGTCATTTTTAGGTAGTGTTCGGGGTAAGTATACACTGTTTTACATATACATTAATAAAGGTATGCATACTGTTTTAAGTTCACCATTTCCCCTAAATAATTTGGACATCCCTGACTGAAGGTTCTACCAGTTCTCCTTCGAGGACTTTAGAATAAGATTATTCAATTAACAATACGAAACAGAGAGTCTTAATGGATAAAGCGATAATCTGATTTAGTAGATGGAATTGTTACATTCGGGGATGTCACCATTTGCACTCAAAAGAAGAAATGAAAATTATGGAGAAGTCTGATTAAGTCAGGCATGGGAAATAGGAAATTAATTGAAAATTGGGAAAGTTCTTCATAAAAATAAAACCATTTTCAGTCTTTATTTCGAATACATAGCGATATCCAGCAAAACTCTACAAAATATATATTATAACCTATGGAATATTGGTCTACGTTGGTTGATGCACTTATATGACATATAATTGTGTATTGGTGTCAGAAGATAGACTGGATGGCTGTGTAGTAGATTAAAATAGTGGCAGACGAGATGAAAGAATACAGAGGCATTTTAAACCAATGCACTCTGTTAATAGAAACCCATAACAATATAGAGAACAATATGATTTTCATGGTTTTCTAATAGTCTTTCGTATTATGTTGCGCTATGTCGTGTTAGGCGCGTCCACATTGCTACGCGCCTCCTTGTGATTGGTCAGCTCTTGCATGCCCCGACAGCAAATGCGAATTAATTATCAGCGGTCAGCTTCACGCTTTTAACTGAAATATTTAAAACGTTTGAATTGAAATAGTCGCTATAAAATGTTCTAACACCGTAGGCAGCTTAAGTTCAATGTTTTTATACGAGAATTTGTCGAATTGAAAGGATAAATGGACAACAACTCGTGTTCGTTTATTGGAAGGCCATGTCAATGTCACATACCCTTCATTAACTAATGGACGGGGCTTAAGGGCGGTTTGTCAAATGCAAGCCCGTGGCCCTACGAGCTACGCGGGCCTAGCTTGTTCGCATTATTCGCCTCTAGGTAATTGTGTGTTAGAATAGATTATCTACTTTCCCATTAATTCGAAAAACGCGTAATTTGACTAAGACAATAAATAGCTGTTAGAGGGAGATTATCCGAGCTCAATCAGTCAACAATTAAATGCACCTATGGCAGCTGATTCGAGCGTCAGGTAATGGCATAGTCAACTGTTCGCTCACACCACAGGTAGTGTAGTGGATTAGAATAAAATACGGGACCAATTCGGGGTTTTGTGATAGAAGCGTGAATTTGTGACAAAACACTCAGAAACATATTCTAATTGAATTGCCAAGAGGAGGTCTAAAAACGTCCACTGGTTTAGGGGTTGTGGGGGGGGGGGGGGGGGTAAACGATGGGGAAGGTAACGGGAGTAAAATTATAGCATGCATCCACCAATGATCATTATATACCTGTATTCACAAATATAGAAGCTTAAAGTTTATTTTATCAATACAAAAATAAAAACATGATCTAAATAAACAATGTTATCAGATAACGTGACATTTGTCTGTAAGTCTCTAAATTTTTCAAATATTTGAGAAAATGTATCGTGTGACCACTCGTTGTGTCATAAACTATGTCTAGAAGACAAATTGTGTGTTAATACATGTTTTATAATGCATTTGGTCAAATTATATGTGACTTTTGACCTACTAACTAAGATTGAATGCCTGCGTTGTATTGCTGAAGTTTTGACTTGCTTAAAAATACATATGCCTAATTATATCTCTTATTATCGTTCCTTGTTATGGCGTCAATACAAATTGCCATATATACATTTTATATATATTATGTAACTTGAAATATTTGTAAAGCTATAGTGAAAACAATGTAAAAACAATGTAACAGAGCAGAAGAGCTCAAAACATGGAAATAAATTACAATTACAATTACAATTAAAATTCGTGTGTGAAAAGCATAGTTATACACGTTAATAGGGTGGTTTTAGTTCAACCTTGACATCGATTAGGTTACATTGAATTGAGACCTCTCTTATAGCTTGTGACAACTCGTTGAAAAGGTAATGGTAATTCACATATATTTTCGGTCAATTCAAATGGTAAACGTTCTAGATAAAGCAAGGAAGTTCTTCTGAAGAGACAAGTGGGGATATTGTCCGTATCCTCAACAAGAAAATAATCCCAAAGAAAAATGTTAAAGTCGTGATAAATATGAGAAACATGGCCTAGAAATTATTGCATTCGTTAAAATTGTCTTCAGCATTTCCCAATTTTGCTCGTGTGTACCGAAAAATTAATTGCATCTCTTTGAAAACGGCTCCTGTCAAAAGGCAACCAAACAAAAGAAATTCTTCAGATAGTATCTCTGAGGAACGTTTGCGCATTATTTTCTCGTTTTTATATTGGGTGCAACACTCGTAAATATGCTCAAATCTTGGCCGGGGTAGAATTGGCTTAAGGTGACTCTGAAAACCGTTAGGGGCGACCAAATGAGGTCCTCCACTGTCTTTTTATCCCTCTTTACCCCTTTGAATGTTTTCCTCCACACTTGTCCCTCTCCTTTAATCATTCCCCAACGTCATATGACCTGCTTGTCAAGTACGTCGTCAAACACCAAATAATTAAAAGTTCCTTCTGCATGACAATAATCACTTCCGTCGTCTTTTTCCCAACGTGAACAACTAAGACTGGGAAAGAAACCCGACATGCTTTCTTGTCTTGATTGGTTAAAGATTACTAGCTCTTTCATAGACTCACAACAGATTGATGCTGTTATTTTAGACGGTAACGGTGCTTAATATGCTGAAGCCTGAATTATTACCTGTCATAATTGGGGCCAGCAGCAAGAGAAATGAAACCACAACAACACACCACATTTGCCTTTAAAATTATTTTGAGGTCATGCAATGCAAGTGTTCGTGCCACATTATATTGTCACAGTTTAAGACTGCTCGCGAAGGCTCACAGTCACATTGTATGCAATGTTTATCGAGAAGTAGAAAGAAAATAGAGTTGGGGATGAGAAGACTAGAAGGCGCGTTATGTGTCTAACATATGACCAAAGAATTGGCAGAGTTTCCTTTGAACAAACGAAAATAAAGCCCACTTATCTTATATGTTGTAAATTCATACTGCAATTGAATAGAAAACAAAACATAATTGAATTAATAATTGTTACTAAGGCAGAAACCGCTCTGTGTATTGAAGATGGTGTGTGTTTGGAAGTTATTGGGCACCGCATCTACAAGAAAGCAGACAAAAGTCCCATATTTAATTGTACCATGTACTGAACGTGCAGAATGAAGTTCTTATACGCACATGTAGACTTAGATTGTGATTTGCACTGCTGCTGCCGATAACATTACGGGGAAAAGATGTGGGTACAGTTTGGAGAAGGCAGCAATGTACGAATTATAGCAGCACACACGATTTCCCAAACACTTGAACCAGAAAAGTCTGCAACGATCCCATTCTTCAACACTTTTAACTAGCTGTGATACATGTTCCTCTCTCTCAAGTAAATGAAAGAAATAGTCTGGCTAACGTGGACTATTCTGCAGAAGTCACTGCGAGGTTCAAAAGTCTTTGAAGACCTGTAGAGCAACTATTATTACAATGTAGGGTTGTTGGAGATAAGGATTGTTGTTCTATATGGTCGAAACAGTGACCGTGCAACATGAACTAATGCCGTAAGGGTTGCACACGCAGAAAGGAAAGCCAATGGAGAGCTTGCCTCCAACTCAAGATGCATTGCGTAAACATTCTTCGTGCTGTGTTCTAGGCTGGGTTCGTTTGGATATCATAAGCCATCTATTTACCAAAACATCCTAGTTCTGCTTGCTGGGAATGGTATAAAGATGCGTCAGGTGTGTGGGAACCTAAATGGACCTTCCTGACCGCAATGCACTCTTGTAACGAAGTGGTTATCTAAATGTAATAACGATTGCCTCGATGAAGATCAATACACATGTCATATCAGTGGACAATCCTGGTGCGCTTCGTGCAAGTGTAGGCGGCGAATGTAACGAGTAAATAGAGCAAATCTACGCTATTATTTAAAAAAAATTGTTTCATGTAATATGTTTCGTTTTGATAGAATTTTCAGTATTGTTGCAAAAATACTTATTATTAATCTATACGCTTTAAAATTGTCCAATTAGCAAGTAAAGAGTTTCATAAACATAAAGTATAACACACAAAAATAACAATTACCACACATACCAATTTGTTTCAAGAGCAGGCTGAATTGTAAAGAACTAATAGTTTCTGTGTTCTACCACAACAGCCTACAATTATTTATCCATGGCAACGTAAAAGTTTGTTAACAAACCTGGCCGCCACGCGCAAAGATGTGACATACGTGCAACCTATGAGTTGTCCAGTGTTGTTTGATTGCTACATCATCAATGGAGCAGATAATGAGGTATCTAAGCATCTTTTCGTTAGCTTGAGTCTCCATCTGGGCAAACAACCATCTTTGAACCCTTCCTTAGTATCATACTACGTGCATAGAGCTTAAAACTTTCCCACCTGTATTAGCCAGGGATAAATTCTATATTATCGGTGGCAACGCAATTGATTTATTTTATTATTTTGTTTTATTGTAATTAAGGCCGGTGTAGGGCACAATGCCCTCTTTAGCCTGATGAGTGATGGAGGAGGAGGAGCATGGTGCCGGCACGTAGCCTACTCCTGTAAAAATTTACCAAAGAGACCATCACTTTACGTCCCATCCGAAAGGACGGTATAACTTTGACCAGTCATATAGGTTCCTCCACTAACCTGGACTGCTGAGCAGCTGACGAGAAAAACGAAGTTGTTACACAAGCTTTCAAGATTTATTCGAAAGCTTGAAAGCTTATGTAACAACTTCGTTTTTCTCGTCAGCTGCTCAGGTCAGGTCATCTTAGAACAGTGAAGCTTTATTTATTGGGAATCCGAAAGTAATTTAATCAATTGCGTTACCCGACGGTTTAGCCGCGGAAGCTTAGCCGGTTCCCATACGAACACCGAAGTTAAGCAACCTCGAGCTAGGTCAGTAGTTGCCAATCTGCTCTAACCAACGATAACTAGTGTTTCAGAGGAGAGTGGTCACCCATCCAACTACTGACCTAGCTCGAGGTTGCTTAACTTCGGTGTTCGTATGGGAACCGGCTAAGCTACCGCGGCTAAACCGTCGGGTAACGCAATTGATTAAATTACTTAGGGATTCCCAATAAATAAAGCATTCCTATTAAGGTATTTGGCTTCACTGTTCTTAGATGACCTTGGCCAGTGGCCTACTTGTTGCACGACACGACGACGGTGGTGCCATCTAGGAGAAAATGCGGGAACTGTCCCCAACTAAGCTTATCAGAGAGCCAATACATAGTTCCAACCTGTCGAATTTGCAAGATCAGTTGCAAAGTGTTCGTAACCATGATTCTATGTCTATTTCTCTCTCTGTTCTTTTGCAGTAGTACCCCATCAGTCATTGGGAATGAGAACATACTCCTCTCTGCAACAATATGCACTGCAGTAAGGTAACCAAAGAATATAGAAATAATTACCATTGCAATAATGCATATTTTATTATTTATATTAACAGAACACGCGAACCACGAATAATTACATAGAATACCGTAAGTTTAAAATAATAAATGAACAATATTCTCAAACGCAAACTTGGGGAGTGTACTGTTTTATTATTCTCTGGATAATAATAGAAACATGAAGAGTAATATTTTATTTAGACTCTACAAAAGAGAGCACATCATGCATCTAAATTTAAGAATTACCATTCCATCCACAATATTTCACGCAGATAATTCCTTGTCGTGACAAGTATTTTTCAATGTTGTATACGGCCTAGTATAGAACTGTTCCACATAATCGCATGCATGCTCCCTTTCTACAAATCAGCTCTTCAGCATGCAATTGTTCTATACTGTTATGCATAAACTTGTCGTATACGCCGTTTGCACGCACGCACATACACGCACGACGACGCAATTTCGCCATACAAGCTTTCGTTTGTTTTTATTCCCGTCGTGTACATGTAAATGTCGTCTTGGAGTGGCCGTCAGAACGGAAGCCGCTCGGTCGATGTCAAATGCTGGTACTTTATAGGGGGCGGAAACTGAATACACACAGTAGGGGATGGAATCGAGATTTGATCGCCCAGTGGGGGTACAGGTTTCGCAGAGCCCTCAAGGTTGTATGCCAGGGAATCTTAGAGTAATTGTCAAGATGATTATATTGAAATTCATGTTTTGTGGGAATCCTTCACCCGTTTCCTTGATGTGCCCATCACGTAACGAATAAGTATAAAATGGTTCTACATAAACCTTATGAATGCTTACACCTCATCCGGTCACCCATCCATGCCATAATCCGGTATATCTTGAACAGCTGTTACTGTTAACGACATTTGCGTTGAATTCTTTCTCATATGACCACTTGATAACCTGATTGAAGAGAACGTTGCACCATCGTGTCAAATGTTAATAAATAAATTTTACCTGGGCCACATTACAAAATGCTTATTCACGTCGCATTGAGGTAAAGGTAAACGAACCATTGATGGCGTGTTCGTGTTCATGTTCACTGCGTTTATTCGTGACGTAGCTGAAACGTCGAACTTTTATTACTTTTGATGATTAGCGATACTAAAACAAACAAGTCCCGTTCAAAGTAACATTTGACATGAGTCAGCATTTTATGAGTCCTTTGTGTTTCGCTTAAGCTCATCATAAACCTGATGAGAGACTTTTACGACCAAAATACAAAACGTTTGTTGTACGAGAAGTTCATGCAATATAAAACTTAATGTATTTTATAAAATCTAGAATAAAATGTAATGAGTAAACTGCAGTGTACGGTTATTTATCATCTTGAACTTCTTTATTACTTTTGTGTCTCATTGGAATTTAAAAAAATCTTGGTAAAGGTAAAAATTTTTAGTTGTTTTTTATGTCAACATATTTGTATTTTGTGGTTTGAGCTTGACTCTTTTAGGCTGTCATGTTAATTAACGAATGCTTGATATTTTGTTAGACGAGAGACGATCGTTCGTTATATAAACGATCACAACAAAGTAAATATTACTTACATTAGGTATTGATGTGCATCTTATGTATAATATAGATGATAAATCGGGTAAATGACAATTAAATACTCCATGGCTTAAGCTGGATTCTTCCCACGTTCCTTGTTTCCAGTTCTGTTTCTCCATACCATAACATATCAGCCACTATTGACGGAATAAATTATCGTTCTAATATAACTAAATGTTAAATTAATCATTTGTGTTGCCCATTTGAAACATAATTCAATACATTTAATAATTATATCCTCAATGATTTGCAGTCAAAGCTTAAACCGACGCTGCTCTAATAAGTAACAACAATAAAATAACAAACAGCTACAAAACAACCGTGATGCAAAATTGAAATAAAGGAACACATCATATTGTTTAATATGAAAGTTTTAAACATAAATCAAACATGTTCGGAATTGGTTACACTAGTAATAATATCTGTCCTACAACTCAGCCTCGCGGCCAGATCATGCACATAATGCCAATCAGGTCAGTAGCTGTCATGGCTTGCAATGTACGGCCGCTGCAGTCCAATGCTCTATATGTGCAGTGCACATCATATGTCGAGGCCATGTTGAAAGGCGCAATGCACAAGGCCATTTTGTTATTGGAAAATAGTAGAGATATTAAATATATTGCTGTGTTATGAAATATAATATCACTTTTTATATTACCATAAAGTTACCATAGCAGTTGTTGGTCGTCTTTTGATTTTGTTTTTAAATTATCAGTATAAGTATTAGTAACAGAAGTTAGTATATTACTATTAACTGATTTATTAACGTGTAAATTGTGGTTTAACTTGTCCAAATTATACCTTACTAGACAAAGATGGGATAAATCACAGCTACGTCGTCTAGTCAAAGAATATTCGAACCTACACGGGCTTCTATTTAATAAAGTAGGTAAGAAGAAACGTATTAACTATAGTCATGTTATTACGATGTATATGTAATATCACTGTCACGATTTATTTGTCGATGTAGAAAAGTCAGTTTTAAGTACAGTGAATATTTATTTCTGAAGTAAAGTAATCGAACCATAAACTATCGAACCGTTTTGTAACTAATGTCCACCAGCCAATAAAATGTTTTGCATTAAAGATGAGGAAGAAATAACTACAGTTAAATTAAGGTTTACAAAAAAAATATATTTTTTTCAATATTAAAAGTAAAAATTAACACACACACACTTTTATTAAGTATTACATAAAACACATTTTATCATGCAAATATTGTTACAATTTTATGTGACATCAGCATATCCTGCATGTTATTTAGCTGGCTAAGAAGATTGATTGATGTTTTATTTCAACTGGCAAGATTAAGACCATGAGGTCTTTTCTTACATCTAACCCGCGTTTTTACACAATACAATACAATGATACAATTAACTTACAAGTTTATACATTAAGCATTAGATGAGATGAGATGAGATGAAAAGATGATAAGATATGATAAGATGAGGGGAAGCATGAAGGAGAAAGTGGTAGGTCTACCTAGTTTTAAACGCAAAGTAGTTTATTTAAATGCATGATGCTCAATCTTTAAACATTGAGAGATCTTAATTTGACTTTTGGAGGATGGTTTTGATTTCTCTGGCATTTTTGGAAAGTCTTAGAGAAAAGCGGCATCTATCTCTGGATTGTTATTTTAAAACATACAATTTCATAATGTTCTGAATGTAACGATGCATTTCCGTCACTTATTGAGAAATTTGAATTCTAGTTTTCATTATTGAATTTCCTAACACTCTGGCCCACGGAAAAATTAACTTGTTTGTTTACTTTTATGAACGTGAAGTGTCGCCACTAAAGCCGTAACGTGAATTGAAAAAATGAAAAATAAACACAATAATAAATTGCAGTTTTCGTTCCTGTTGTAAAGTGAGGGATTGGCTTTGAATCAGAACACCCTCACAACATCAAAAAACTTTCAAGTGTTATGATCGGAGCGCGAAGAGTCTATAACATCACACTAGTATTTTCTTCGAGACCAAAAGTGAATTACGAAGTCTTTCTTTCACATCCGCCGATCGGCTATTGCAATGTGGGCCCCGCGGGGAATAAAATTTCTGCGTGGCCGTCCGTTCGATAGCCTTTTGTAACATTGTCAAAACATAAAAACACTTTGCCGCCAGCGTTCAATGGCTTCGCAGAATGCGAATTCCTCGGAAATTTATCGAAAGGGAAATGTATTCAAGCCGATATTATTCAAACAAGTAGGTGGAATAATTTCGAGAGAATCGAGTTCACGTGAACCGAAGGGCGCCTACCCACAATACCCACGATCCGTCTTGATAGTCTAGCCAGAGGATTTAGTTTTAAGCCCACACTTCACAGCCCGAAGGTTTTCAGTTTTTGTAAAAAAGTGTTTATAAATATTTAATAATGTTGCAGGAAAACCTTCAAAAAAACTATTCTTTTGGACTCATTGAAAACAACATTAATTTGATACTCACCAAAAACCGCTGTATACTCTACAAACAAAAAACAAAAAAACAATGCTTAACAAACCATCCCGATCCCCACAGTAGATACCTTCCGAAACAGTCAAATTTTCGTCAGAAGAAAAATCTTTGTAAAATCCTTTCGATTCACCAACATAAAAATATAAACATATCCACGATAACATCACACATTCACACGACTAGATCGGCAACACAGAACAAGTTAATATTACCCAGGAAAAATGTATCTTCTGGTCTCAGGCAACATATAGCTACCTAGGTCCCAGGATCTATAACTCAATACCAGATGATATTAAAGCATCTAATAACTTAAATAAATTTAAAAAAAATCTCCACAAATGGCTTATAGCAAAATACTGCTATTTCTGTACAAACTTAATCAAACAAAATTAATAGCACGTTATACACAAAATTTTCCATAGTCAAAAAAGTAAAGGTCTGTTGATGACGATATCAATGATTAGTTCTCCAGAATGTGAACTTATGAAAATTAAGATTAGTACTAGGATTAGGATTAGGATTCAGATGAGGATTAGGATTAGGATTAGGCAAGAATCACAATCATGAACACCAAAATATTACCGCCAATTATGTGTTAAAATACGATTTTAAGTAAAATAGAATACAGCTATATCAGCAGATTAGATACTACATCACTACGGTTCGTCAGAATTCAAAATACGCGCCGGCACAATGCGAATTAAAAGGAACTGTACTAATGCTGTCCAGGATCAAATGTACAATGCTGGCCTCAAGTCAGAACACAAGTCTCAACATCCCCGTAATGCCCTTATTAAAGTGTAGACGCACGCACACGTGCACACGCACCTTTGTGGGTTTCAGATCTTTACACTTATTATTTAATTACTTATGTATACTTACAAAAATTGCAAATAGAAATATTTTATTATAATATTCTATTTTTATAATGTAAATATATAAAAAAGAAAAAAAGATTGAACACAAATTTATCTAATTTTATCTTATAATTTTCAAATAGCCGAGAGGCTTTTATTTTTTTTAACTTACCAACTACAATAGAAAATTGAAACTATAAGAATGTACATAAACGAGAGTGACAATATATAATTTTACATTTTGTAATATTTTTGTTGAAACTCCTAGGCGGAGAGTTACATTTGTTCAATATGTGGTGCAGGTATCAGATATATTGTGAATAATTATTGGTACTGCGTTTTAAATCATTCTTCAGATTAAGGTACGTGTAAGAGAAATGTAACTGACTGGTTATTTTTTTATTGGAAAATGTTGAACGATGAAATTTAAAAATTTAATATCGTTTTTTCTAATAACTAAAATATATCTACACTAATTACACCATAGATTTTTCACCATAGATATTCATAGATTTTCCATAGATCTTCTTAATATGCGAGTGCAATTTTAGATACATATATTCCACATATTACTGGAAATCTGACCGCATACGTTTTAAACAGGGCCTCAATCCAAAATGAAAACACACATTCGGAAATTTGTCATGAAATGTTTTTTCAAAGATCTCAAAAAGAAATGCACACAATTTATCTTCGTTTGCCACGACCCGTCAGCCATGTAGGTTGCACTCAGTAGTAATTGGAACGTTTGTCTACTTCTGCTTTTAATCAGACAGATAGCAGCTCTGTGCCGTTCATAAAGATGGTGGCTTTACGTGCTAGACAGATCGGTATTCTCTGACGGCAGAGAGGCAATTCTTTGCCAGTCTGTATCATGACTGAAGGCATGTGTCGTTATATAACAGAAGGATTAGTCTGGTGCAACGTTTGAGTATAGACTTTATTTACAAGCCTGCGTTAAATTAGTCTACCCAACAATAAACAACAAGATAAGGCTACAATTAATTAAAAAATATAACATTTACAATAAAACAATACATTATTAATATTGTGCTTTACCCGACCAGATGATAATTGTAATGTTATGGACGAACAAATTGTAATAAACACTGTACATAGAGTGACTTATTACCAGAACGACTATTGATTTACTAATTTGAGCAGTAAAATTTCTCGATAAAAGTAGGCTGGTAAAATTTTCTACCTACATTCATGAAATTTGAATTTGTTTCTGTTATTGCAAAACCTACGTTAAACCATTAAATGGCAAATGGCAAATATGTAAACACAACAAGATAACAAAATGAGCAGAAATGAGATGGATTTTCTCCCCAAGACGGTAGTTGATAAGGAATTCTTGAATCCACGTAAGTATGTTTGTCATAATCAGGTCGCAGATTAAAACGTTGTAGCAACTTCTTAATAGCGAACTAATTGGTTGAAACGTTGTAACGTGCGGCTATATTGCGCGATCTCGAATTTGAAGTAATTAATTTTCCATTATGGCGGACATTTTGACCAGTGAGTTTTAAAGCTCGAGCCGGCTTTGCATAAAGTTGGGTAATTTAGTTTAGATATTGTGGAACGGGCTTGAATATACGCACACACAAACAAAACAGATTTAGACTCGGAAGGGGTAAGCGGCGCAATGTTGACAGATGACTTACTGAAGAACTCAGATAAACGATGTTGACCTGGCGGTCTTTGCAGGGGGGCGTTGGTGTCGAGGGGCAGGGGGGAGGGGGGAGGGGTCCCGCTTACTATGGTAAACTATAGAAAAGCACGTTGGATCAGTAGCCTTAGTCAACACTGTACCAGATAAGTTAGGGCAAGATCATTTATATCGTATCTAAAAATTATATTCAAATTGGCAACTAGCAACGTTCATTTCGTAAGTTCAGATTTAGGTAGATGGGATATCACATGTAAATTGAAATTAAAATATTAATTGAAATAATAATATTGTGAAAATAAGTTCGTCTCAATGTAAATTGACTAGGCTAATGCTTATAAAATAACAAAAGTCCAATAGAACTTAATTTTACACTTCTCTAATTCTTTCTAGTTCTTACTTGAAACAGTTCTGTTACAGGGATAATTAAAGTCGTTGATTTGGATACCTGGAAAGTCGTAACACAGCGGGCGTAACTCATGGGCAATGAGGCAGATGCACTTTACTAAGCGGAAGACTGCCTTTGCGAGTGTGTGCAAGAACGCCAGTGATCCGTGATTTTCGTTGAAACAGCGTGCATGTAAGGGGAGGTAAAGACAGATCTGAGATTGATATGCAACTAGTAATGATGGGGCTATTATACATCGATTGGCATTGTTGACACAACATGTCAACATCAATCTCGATTTACAACATTGTTGCATTGCCGAAACTCCCACAACAGAACAGAACACACCGCTGAGTTGGGTGTGTGTTCGTGGGTCTGTACTACGTAATGGTAGACAACTTGTAATTTAGATTAGAGACGTAATTAGCTATTCCTAGTCCGAGTGTGATGGAGACAAGATTGTTGCACAGGGAATTAAGCCCAGACATGGACGACACTAATTGAAATGTTAATGTTTGAAGTCTAGACTAATTCAAACTACAAACTACTACACGATCTGTACATACTATAGAACAAGAACAATATTATGATTGTTTCTTATTGATTCAAACTACTCACTACCACACTATCGGTCTTCTCGCTTTAACTTGATACACACTATAGAACAAAAACAATATTATTATGATTGTTTTTTATTGATTCAAACTACTAACTTCTACACTATCTGTCTTCTCGCTTTAACTTGATACACACTATAGAACAACAACAATATTATGATTGTTTATCATTGATTCAAACTACTAACTACTACACTATCTGTCTTCTCGCTTTAACTTGATACACACTTTAGAACAAGAACAATATTGTGATTGTTTATCATTGATTCAAACTTCTAACTACTACACTATCTGTCTTCTCGCTTTAACTTGATACACACTATAGAACAAGAACAATATTGTGATTGTTTATCATTGATTCAAACTACTCACTACTACACTATCTGTCTTCTCGCTTTAACTTGATACACACTATAGAACAAGAACAATATTGTGATTGTTTATCATTGATTCAAACTACTAACTACTACACTATCTGTCTTCTCGCTTTAACTTGATACACACTATGGAACAAGAACAATATTGTGATTGTTTATCATTGATTCAAACTACTTTACTACTACACTATCTGTCTTCTCGCTTTAACTTGATACACACTATAGAACAAGAACAATATTGTGATTGTTTATCATTGATTCAAACTACTAACTACTACACTATCTGTCTTCTCGCTTTAACTTGATACACACTATGGAACAAGAACAATATTGTGATTGTTTATCATTGATTCAAACTACTTTACTACTACACTATCTGTCTTCTCGCTTTAACTTGATACATACTATAGATTATAGAACAAGAACAATATTGTGATTGTTTATCATTGATTCAAACTACTAACTACTACACTATCTGTCTTCTCGCTTTAACTTGATACACACTATAGAACAAGAACAATATTGTGATTGTTTCACTTTTATTCGATTGAACGGTTTTAAGTTTGTTCAATTTGTATTAAAATGTTCTGTAGTTGTAGCCGACCTCGATTTGCATTCTGCAAACACATTTCAGTAGATCATACAAAGTATAATATGTGTTTTACGACTATTATCGATAGAGGTGACTCACAGATAACTCGGAAGGTGGCTGGTTCGAAACCGGCCACCGAAAATCCTAACTGAAGATTGATTTAGTTTTTCCTCAGTCGTAACGCACAGAGTGGGATGAGTCCTTCTAATAGCATTCGGACACTCCTTTCAAACTACCTAAATAATCTAGAATACACGTAATTAGTCACTTGACGAAAGACACATGTTGCAGCCCTACATCAAGGATTCTATAAGAAAATACTGACTTGTGAGTTATAAAAATAACATAAATTAATAAATAAATTCACGTTTAGAGTCTACCCACTCAGTAACGAAACAAATTTTCAGTGGAAGACTCTAATTATTATATTGATCTTCATATTCTTCTTTTTTCCATTACAAAAGGAAAAATGCCCCGCAAATATATTGTCTTCATCAAAATGTGGTATTTTTGAGAAGTCATTACTTATTCGTTTCAGAGTAAAACCTTCGTATTTCCATTGCTTAAGAAAGCGTAGAAACCTCATTTCAGTATGTATCGGTTTGCATTTACAAACAAACTGAAACTCAAAAAAAAAAAAAAATTCCTTTTTTTTAATAGCACAACTATAGGCATTATGGTAAATTTTATGTTTTCAACTAAATACCATTTGTATTTAAATGTCGTTCCACCTTGTGAAGACTGACGTCGTAGATGAGGAAGGCATTGGTGACTAACCAAATATCAGTATTTAAATGTCGTTCCACCTTGTGAAGACTGACGTCGTAGATGAGGAAGGCATTGGTGACTAACCAAATATCAGTATTTAAATGTCGTTCCACCTTGTGCAGACTGACGTCGTAGATGAGGAAGGCATTGGTGACTAACCAAATATCAGTATTTAAATGTCGTTCCACCTTGTGCAGACTGACGTCGTAGATGAGGAAGGCATTGGTGACTAACCAAATATCAGTATTTAAATGTCGTTCCACCTTGTGCAGACTGACGCCGTAGATGAGGAAGGCATTGGTGACTAACCAAATATCAGTATTTAAATGTCGTTCCTCCTTGTGCAGACTGACGTCGTAGATGAGGAAGGCATTGGTGACTAACCAAATATCAGTATTTAAATGTCGTTCCTCCTTGTGCAGACTGACGTCGTAGATGAGGAAGGCATTGGTGACTAACCAAATATCAGTATTTAAATGTCGTTCCTCCTTGTGCAGACTGACGTCGTAGATGAGGAAGGCATTGGTGACTAACCAAATATCAGTATTTAAATGTCGTTCCTCCTTGTGCAGACTGACGTCGTAGATGAGGAAGGCATTGGTGACTAACCAAATATCAGTATTTAAATGTCGTTCCTCCTTGTGCAGACTGACGTCGTAGATGAGGAAGGCATTGGTGACTAACCAAATATCAGTATTTAAATGTCGTTCCACCTTGTGCAGACTGACGTCGTAGATGAGGAAGGCATTGGTGACTAACCAAATATCAGTATTTAAATGTCGTTCCACCTTGTGCAGACTGACGTCGTAGATGAGGAAGGCATTGGTGACTAACCAAAAATCAGTATTTAAATGTCGTTGCACCTTGTGCAGACTGACGTCGTAGATGAGGAAGGCATTGGTGACTAACCAAATATCAGTATTTAAATGTCGTTGCACCTTGTGCAGACTGACGTCGTAGATGAGGAAGGCATTGGTGACTAACCAAATATCAGTATTTAAATGTCGTTGCACCTTGTGCAGACTGACGTCGTAGATGAGGAAGGCATTGGTGACTAACCAAATATCAGTATTTAAATGTCGTTGCACCTTGTGCAGACTGAAGTCGTAGATGAGGAAGGCATTGGTGACTAACCAAATATCAGTATTTAAATGTCGTTCCTCCTTGTGCAGACTGACGTCGTAGATGAGGAAGGCATTGGTGACTAACCAAATATCAGTATTTAAATGTCGTTCCACCTTGTGCAGACTGACGTCGTTGATGAGGAAGGCATTGGTGACTAACCAAATATCAGTATTTAAATGTCGTTCCACCTTGTGAAGACTGACGTCGTTGATGAGGAAGGCATTGGTGACTAACCAAATATCAGTATTTAAATGTCGTTCCACCTTGTGAAGACTGACGTCGTAGATGAGGAAGGCATTGGTGACTAACCAAATATCAGTATTTAAATGTCGTTCCACCTTGTGCAGACTGACGTCGTTGATGAGGAAGGCATTGGTGACTAACCAAATATCAGTATTTAAATGTCGTTCCACCTTGTGAAGACTGACGTCGTTGATGAGGAAGGCATTGGTGACTAACCAAATATCAGTATTTAAATGTCGTTCCACCTTGTGAAGACTGACGTCGTAGATGAGGAAGGCATTGGTGACTAACTAAATATCAGTATTTAAATGTCGTTCCACCTTGTGCAGACTGACGTCGTTGATGAGGAAGGCATTGGTGACTAACCAAATATCAGTATTTAAATGTCGTTCCACCTTGTGAAGACTGACGTCGTTGATGAGAAAGGCATTGGTGACTAACCAAATATCAGTATTTAAATGTCGTTCCACCTTGTGCAGACTGACGTCGTAGATGAGGAAGGCATTGGTGACTAACCAAATATCAGTATTTAAATGTCGTTCCACCTTGTGCAGACTGACGTCGTAGATGAGAAAGGCATTGGTGACTAACCAAATATCAGTATTTAAATGTCGTTCCACCTTGTGCAGACTGACGTCGTTGATGAGGAAGGCATTGGTGACTAACCAAATATCAGTATTTAAATGTCGTTCCACCTTGTGCAGACTGACGTCGTAGATGAGGAAGGCATTGGTGACTAACCAAATATCAGTATTTAAATGTCGTTCCTCCTTGTGCAGACTGACGTCGTAGATGAGGAAGGCATTGGTGACTAACCAAATATCAGTATTTAAATGTCGTTCCACCTTGTGCAGACTGACGTCGTTGATGAGGAAGGCATTGGTGACTAACCAAATATCAGTATTTAAATGTCGTTCCACCTTGTGCAGACGGACGTCGTAGATGAGGAAGGCATTGGTGACTAACCAAATATCAGTATTTAAATGTCGTTCCACCTTGTGCAGACTGACGTCGTAGATGAGGAAGGCATTGGTGACTAACCAAATATCAGTATTTAAATGTCGTTCCACCTTGTGCAGACTGACGTCGTAGATGAGGAAGGCATTGGTGACTAACCAAATATCAGTATTTAAATGTCGTTCCACCTTGTGCAGACTGACGTCGTAGATGAGGAAGGCATTGGTGACTAACCAAATATCAGTATTTAAATGTCGTTCCACCTTGTGCAGACTGACGTCGTTGATGAGGAAGGCATTGGTGACTAACCAAATATCAGTATTTAAATGTCGTTCCACCTTGTGCAGACTGACGTCGTAGATGAGGAAGGCATTGGTGACTAACCAAATATCAGTATTTAAATGTCGTTCCTCCTTGTGCAGACTGACGTCGTAGATGAGGAAGGCATTGGTGACTAACCAAATATCAGTATTTAAATGTCGTTACCTTGTGCAGACTGACGTCGTAGATGAGGAAGGCATTGGTGACTAACCAAATATCAGTATTTAAATGTCGTTCCTCCTTGTGCAGACTGACGTCGTAGATGAGGAAGGCATTGGTGACTTACCAAATATCAGTATTTAAATGTCGTTCCACCTTGTGCAGACGGACGTCGTAGATGAGGAAGGCATTGGTGACTAACCAAATATCAGTATTTAAATGTCGTTCCTCCTTGTGCAGACTGACGTCGTAGATGAGGAAGGCATTGGTGACTAACCAAATATCAGTATTTAAATGTCGTTCCTCCTTGTGCAGACTGACGTCGTAGATGAGGAAGGCATTGGTGACTAACCAAATATCAGTATTTAAATGTCGTTCCACCTTGTGCAGACTGACGTCGTAGATGAGGAAGGCATTGGTGACTAACCAAATATCAGTATTTAAATGTCGTTCCTCCTTGTGCAGACTGACGTCGTAGATGAGGAAGGCATTGGTGACTAACCAAATATCAGTATTTAAATGTCGTTCCTCCTTGTGCAGACTGACGTCGTAGATGAGGAAGGCATTGGTGACTAACCAAATATCAGTATTTAAATGTCGTTCCACCTTGTGCAGACTGACGTCGTTGATGAGGAAGGCATTGGTGACTAACCAAATATCATTTTTTAAATGTCGTTCCACCTTGTGCAGACTGACGTCGTAGATGAGGAAGGCATTGGTGACTAACCAAATATCAGTATTTAAATGTCGTTCCACCTTGTGCAGACTGACGTCGTAGATGAGGAAGGCATTGGTGACTAACCAAATATCAGTATTTAAATGTCGTTCCACCTTGTGCAGACTGACGTCGTAGATGAGGAAGGCATTGGTGACTAACCAAATATCAGTATTTAAATGTCGTTCCACCTTGTGCAGACTGACGTCGTAGATGAGGAAGGCATTGGTGACTAACAAAATATCAGTATTTAAATGTCGTTCCACCTTGTGCAGACTGACGTCGTAGATGAGGAAGGCATTGGTGACTAACCAAATATCAGTATTTAAATGTCGTTCCACCTTGTGCAGACTGACGTCGTAGATGAGGAAGGCATTGGTGACTAACCAAATATCAGTATTTAAATGTCGTTCCACCTTGTGCAGACTGACGTCGTAGATGAGGAAGGCATTGGTGACTAACAAAATATCAGTATTTAAATGTCGTTCCACCTTGTGCAGACTGACGTCGTAGATGAGGAAGGCATTGGTGACTAACCAAATATCAGTATTTAAATGTCGTTCTACCTTGTGCAGACTGACGTCGTAGATGAGGAAGGCATTGGTGACTAACCAAATATCAGTATTTAAATGTCGTTCTACCTTGTGCAGACTGACGTCGTAGATGAGGAAGGCATTGGTGACTAACCAAATATCAGTATTTAAATGTCGTTCCTCCTTGTGCAGACTGACGTCGTAGATGAGGAAGGCATTGGTGACTAACCAAATATCAGTATTTAAATGTCGTTCCACCTTGTGCAGACTGACGTCGTAGATGAGGAAGGCATTGGTGACTAACCAAATATCAGTATTTAAATGTCGTTCCACCTTGTGCAGACTGACGTCGTAGATGAGGAAGGCATTGGTGACTAACCAAATATCAGTATTTAAATGTCGTTTCACCTTGTGCAGACTGACGTCGTAGATGAGGAAGGCATTGGTGACTAACCAAATATCAGTATTTAAATGTCGTTCCACCTTGTGCAGACTGACGTCGTAGATGAGGAAGGCATTGGTGACTAACCAAATATCAGTATTTAAATGTCGTTCCACCTTGTGAAGACTGACGTCGTTGATGAGGAAGGCATTGGTGACTAACCAAATATCAGTATTTAAATGTCGTTCCACCTTGTGCAGACTGACGTCGTAGACGAGGAAGGCATTGGTGACTAACCAAATATCAGTATTTAAATGTCGTTCCACCTTGTGAAGACTGACGTCGTTGATGAGGAAGGCATTGGTGACTAACCAAATATCAGTATTTAAATGTCGTTCCACCTTGTGAAGACTGACGTCGTTGATGAGGAAGGCATTGGTGACTAACCAAATATCAGTATTTAAATGTCGTTCCACCTTGTGAAGACTGACGTCGTTGATGAGGAAGGCATTGGTGACTAACCAAATATCAGTATTTAAATGTCGTTCCACCTTGTGCAGACTGACGTCGTTGACGAGGAAGGCATTGGTGACTAACCAAATATCAGTATTTAAATGTCGTTCCACCTTGTGCAGACTGACGTCGTAGATGAGGAAGGCATTGGTGACTAACCAAATATCAGTATTTAAATGTCGTTCCACCTTGTGCAGGCTGACGTCGTTGATGAGGAAGGCATTGGTGACTAACCAAATATCAGTATTTAAATGTCGTTCCACCTTGTGAAGACTGACGTCGTTGATGAGGAAGGCATTGGTGACTAACCAAATATCAGTATTTAAATGTCGTTCCACCTTGTGAAGACTGACGTCGTAGATGAGGAAGGCATTGGTGACTAACCAAATATCAGTATTTAAATGTCGTTCCACCTTGTGCAGACTGACGTCGTTGATGAGGAAGGCATTGGTGACTAACCAAATATCAGTATTTAAATGTCGTTCCACCTTGTGCAGACTGACGTCGTAGATGAGGAAGGCATTGGTGACTAACCAAATATCAGTATTTAAATGTCGTTCCACCTTGTGCAGACTGACGTCGTAGATGAGGAAGGCATTGGTGACTAACCAAATATCAGTATTTAAATGTCGTTCCACCTTGTGCAGACTGACGTCGTTGATGAGGAAGGCATTGGTGACTAACCAAATATCAGTATTTAAATGTCGTTCCACCTTGTGCAGACTGACGTCGTAGATGAGGAAGGCATTGGTGACTAACCAAATATCAGTATTTAAATGTTGTTCCTCCTTGTGCAGACTGACGTCGTAGATGAGGAAGGCATTGGTGACTAACCAAATATCAGTATTTAAATGTCGTTCCACCTTGTGCAGACTGACGTCGTTGATGAGGAAAGCATTGGTGACTAACCAAATATCAGTATTTAAATGTCGTTCCACCTTGTGCAGACTGACGTCGTAGATGAGGAAGGCATTGGTGACTAACCAAATATCAGTATTTAAATGTCGTTCCTCCTTGTGCAGACTGACGTCGTAGATGAGGAAGGCATAGGTGACTAACCAAATATCAGTATTTAAATGTCGTTCCACCTTGTGCAGACGGACGTCGTAGATGAGGAAGGCATTGGTGACTAACCAAATATCAGTATTTAAATGTCGTTCCACCTTGTGCAGACTGACGTCGTAGATGAGGAAGGCATTGGTGACTAACCAAATATCAGTATTTAAATGTCGTTCCACCTTGTGCAGACTGACGTCGTAGATGAGGAAGGCATTGGTGACTAACCAAATATCAGTATTTAAATGTCGTTCCTCCTTGTGCAGACTGACGTCGTAGATGAGGAAGGCATTGGTGACTAACCAAATATCAGTATTTAAATGTCGTTCCACCTTGTGCAGACTGACGTCGTAGATGAGGAAGGCATTGGTGACTAACCAAATATCAGTATTTAAATGTCGTTCCTCCTTGTGCAGACTGATGTCGTAGATGAGAAAGGCATTGGTGACTAACCAAATATCAGTATTTAAATGTCGTTCCTCCTTGTGCAGACTGACGTCGTAGATGAGGAAGGCATAGGTGACTAACCAAATATCAGTATTTAAATGTCGTTCCACCTTGTGCAGAAGACGTCGTTGATGAGGAAGGCATTGGTGACTAACCAAATATCAGTATTTAAATGTCGTTCCTCCTTGTGCAGACTAACGTCGTAGATGAGGAAGGCATTGGAGACTAACCAAATATCAGTATTTAAATGTCGTTCCACCTTGTGCAGACTGACGTCGTAGATGAGGAAGGCATTGGTGACTAACCAAATATCAGTATTTAAATGTCGTTCCACCTTGTGCAGACTGACGTCGTAGATGAGGAAGGCATTGGTGACTAACCAAATATCAGTATTTAAATGTCGTTCCACCTTGTGCAGACTGACGTCGTAGATGAGGAAGGCATTGGTGACTAACCAAATATCAGTATTTAAATGTCGTTCCACCTTGTGCAGACTGACGTCGTAGATGAGGAAGGCATTGGTGACTAACCAAATATCAGTATTTAAATGTCGTTCCACCTTGTGAAGACTGACGTCGTTGATGAGGAAGGCATTGGTGACTAACCAAATATCAGTATTTAAATGTCGTTCCACCTTGTGCAGACTGACGTCGTAGACGAGGAAGGCATTGGTGACTAACCAAATATCAGTATTTAAATGTCGTTCCACCTTGTGAAGACTGACGTCGTTGATGAGGAAGGCATTGGTGACTAACCAAATATCAGTATTTAAATGTCGTTCCACCTTGTGAAGACTGACGTCGTTGATGAGGAAGGCATTGGTGACTAACCAAATATCAGTATTTAAATGTCGTTCCACCTTGTGAAGACTGACGTCGTTGATGAGGAAGGCATTGGTGACTAACCAAATATCAGTATTTAAATGTCGTTCCACCTTGTGCAGACTGACGTCGTTGACGAGGAAGGCATTGGTGACTAACCAAATATCAGTATTTAAATGTCGTTCCACCTTGTGCAGACTGACGTCGTAGATGAGGAAGGCATTGGTGACTAACCAAATATCAGTATTTAAATGTCGTTCCACCTTGTGCAGACAGACGTCGTTGATGAGGAAGGCATTGGTGACTAACCAAATATCAGTATTTAAATGTCGTTCCACCTTGTGAAGACTGACGTCGTTGATGAGGAAGGCATTGGTGACTAACCAAATATCAGTATTTAAATGTCGTTCCACCTTGTGAAGACTGACGTCGTAGATGAGGAAGGCATTGGTGACTAACCAAATATCAGTATTTAAATGTCGTTCCACCTTGTGCAGACTGACGTCGTTGATGAGGAAGGCATTGGTGACTAACCAAATATCAGTATTTAAATGTCGTTCCACCTTGTGCAGACTGACGTCGTAGATGAGGAAGGCATTGGTGACTAACCAAATATCAGTATTTAAATGTCGTTCCACCTTGTGCAGACTGACGTCGTAGATGAGGAAGGCATTGGTGACTAACCAAATATCAGTATTTAAATGTCGTTCCACCTTGTGCAGACTGACGTCGTTGATGAAGAAGGCATTGGTGACTAACCAAATATCAGTATTTAAATGTCGTTCCACCTTGTGCAGACTGACGTCGTAGATGAGGAAGGCATTGGTGACTAACCAAATATCAGTATTTAAATGTTGTTCCTCCTTGTGCAGACTGACGTCGTAGATGAGGAAGGCATTGGTGACTAACCAAATATCAGTATTTAAATGTCGTTCCACCTTGTGCAGACTGACGTCGTTGATGAGGAAAGCATTGGTGACTAACCAAATATCAGTATTTAAATGTCGTTCCACCTTGTGCAGACTGACGTCGTAGATGAGGAAGGCATTGGTGACTAACCAAATATCAGTATTTAAATGTCGTTCCTCCTTGTGCAGACTGACGTCGTAGATGAGGAAGGCATAGGTGACTAACCAAATATCAGTATTTAAATGTCGTTCCACCTTGTGCAGACGGACGTCGTAGATGAGGAAGGCATTGGTGACTAACCAAATATCAGTATTTAAATGTCGTTCCACCTTGTGCAGACTGACGTCGTAGATGAGGAAGGCATTGGTGACTAACCAAATATCAGTATTTAAATGTCGTTCCACCTTGTGCAGACTGACGTCGTAGATGAGGAAGGCATTGGTGACTAACCAAATATCAGTATTTAAATGTCGTTCCTCCTTGTGCAGACTGACGTCGTAGATGAGGAAGGCATTGGTGACTAACCAAATATCAGTATTTAAATGTCGTTCCACCTTGTGCAGACTGACGTCGTAGATGAGGAAGGCATTGGTGACTAACCAAATATCAGTATTTAAATGTCGTTCCTCCTTGTGCAGACTGATGTCGTAGATGAGAAAGGCATTGGTGACTAACCAAATATCAGTATTTAAATGTCGTTCCTCCTTGTGCAGACTGACGTCGTAGATGAGGAAGGCATAGGTGACTAACCAAATATCAGTATTTAAATGTCGTTCCACCTTGTGCAGAAGACGTCGTTGATGAGGAAGGCATTGGTGACTAACCAAATATCAGTATTTAAATGTCGTTCCTCCTTGTGCAGACTAACGTCGTAGATGAGGAAGGCATTGGAGACTAACCAAATATCAGTATTTAAATGTCGTTCCACCTTGTGCAGACTGACGTCGTAGATGAGGAAGGCATTGGTGACTAACCAAATATCAGTATTTAAATGTCGTTCCACCTTGTGCAGACTGACGTCGTAGATGAGGAAGGCATTGGTGACTAACCAAATATCAGTATTTAAATGTCGTTCTACCTTGTGCAGACGGACGTCGTAGATGAGGAAGGCATTGGTGACTAACCAAATATCAGTATTTAAATGTCGTTCCACCTTGTGCAGACTGACGTCGTAGATGAGGAAGGCATTGGTGACTAACCAAATATCAGTATTTAAATGTCGTTCCACCTTGTGCAGACTGACGTCGTAGATGAGGAAGGCATTTGTGACTAACCAAATATCAGTATTTAAATGTCGTTCCACCTTGTGCAGACTGACGTCGTAGACGAGGAAGGCATTGGTGACCAACCAAATATCAGTATTTAAATGTCGTTCCTCCTTGTGCAGACTGACGTCGTAGATGAGGAAGGCATTGGTGACTAACCAAATATCAGTATTTAAATGTCGTTCCACCTTGTGCAGACTGACGTCGTAGATGAGGAAGGCATTGGTGACTAACCAAATATCAGTATTTAAATGTCGTTCCACCTTGTGCAGACTGACGTCGTAGATGAGGAAGGCATTGGTGACTAACCAAATATCAGTATTTAAATGTCGTTCCACCTTGTGCAGACTGACGTCGTAGATGAGCAAGGCATTGGTGACTAACCAAATATCAGTATTTAAATGTCGTTCCACCTTGTGCAGACTGACGTCGTAGATGAGGAAGGCATTGGTGACTAACCAAATATCAGTATTTAAATGTCGTTCCACCTTGTGCAGACTGACGTCGTAGATGAGGAAGGCATTGGTGACTAACCAAATATCAGTATTTAAATGTCGTTCCACCTTGTGCAGACTGACGTCGTAGATGAGGAAGGCATTGGTGACTAACCAAATATCAGTATTTAAATGTCGTTCTACCTTGTGCAGACTGACGTCGTAGATGAGGAAGGCATTGGTGACTAACCAAATATCAGTATTTAAATGTCGTTCCACCTTGTGCAGACTGACGTCGTAGATGAGGAAGGCATTGGTGACTAACCAAATATCAGTATTTAAATGTCGTTCCACCTTGTGCAGACTGACGTCGTAGATGAGGAAGGCATTGGTGACTAACCAAATATCAGTATTTAAATGTCGTTCCACCTTGTGCAGACTGACGTCGTAGATGAGGAAGGCATTGGTGACTAACCAAATATCAGTATTTAAATGGCGTTCCACCTTGTGCAGACTGACGTCGTAGATGAGGAAGGCATTGGTGACTAACCAAATATCAGTATTTAAATGTCGTTCCACCTTGTGCAGACTGACGTCGTAGATGAGGAAGGCATTGGTGACTAACCAAATATCAGTATTTAAATGTCGTTCCACCTTGTGCAGACTGACGTCGTAGATGAGGAAGGCATTGGTGACTAACCAAATATCAGTATTTAAATGTCGTTCCACCTTGTGCAGACTGACGTCGTAGATGAGGAAGGCATTGGTGACTAACCAAATATCAGTATTTAAATGTCGTTCCACCTTGTGCAGACTGACGCCGTAGATGAGGAAGGCATTGGTGACTAACCAAATATCAGTATTTAAATGTCGTTCCTCCTTGTGCAGACTGACGTCGTAGATGAGGAAGGCATTGGTGACTAGCCAAATATCAGTATTTAAATGTCGTTCCACCTTGTGCAGACTGACGTCGTAGATGAGGAAGGCATTGGTGACTAACCAAATATCAGTATTTAAATGTCGTTCCACCTTGTGCAGACTGACGTCGTTGATGAGGAAGGCATTGGTGACTAACCAAATATCAGTATTTAAATGTCGTTCCACCTTGTGCAGACTGACGTCGTAGATGAGGAAGGCATTGGTGACTAACCAAATATCAGTATTTGAAAAGAATATCAGCCGATTGGCTCCGAATGACTCACCTATGACTTGAGCATTCACAAGGTTGCTGTGGAACCATTTTTAGTAGGGCAGTTCTTGTGCACGCACATATAGACGCAGAGAAACACAGCCCAACCCCTACGAAGTCTCTGTTTAGCAGCTAGAGCAATATTATTGAGTTACAGCATTCTTGAACATAAGTCAGCCCAATCATAGTAGCTTGAGCTAGAGTTGAAGTGATGTGCACTTATAGTACTATATGTTAATTAATTTTATTCTTGTTTTCCTGTCCCATGAAAGGACAGGATGGCCAGTGTAGGGTTATGGGCATGCCTATAACCTCTTTAGCTTAAGTGATGTGAACTAATAGTACTATATATGCTGTAAGAATAATAACTGAAGCTTAAGCGTGGAGATAATGCGTTGATAGGAACCTTAGCCTATGGGTTTCTCTGTGTCATTCTACATTTATAGAGTAAACATATGTATTTCGCTTTTGTAGGTATTGAAGACATTATTCATTTCAAAGTAGATATTGTACGTTGATAGGGACCTCATCCCATGGGATTCTGTTATCGTACATTTATAGAGAAAAATTTATTTCACTTTTGTAGATATTGAAGGCATGTGTTCGAATTGAAATTGTACAGAATAAATAACATTGAATTATACAAAAGCTCACACACAATCTAGTTGTTAAATATATAGTGTACAGTTTAGGTATTCAGTTTGAATTGTTTGTGCAATATTTCTAGATAGGTCTTATATAGGGTACCATTTGCTTTAACATAATTTTGAAGGCAAAAGTTAATTTTTTACCATTGCACAAGGGATTATGAGAAATGGAGATGTGAACAATCACTTTCTCGTTTCATTCCAAGTTTCATGCACACTGTTGTGACGTAGCTTCTACTCTGGGATCTGGCCCATTGTGGTGCTATATTAAATACAATGACGTACGAGTGGGAAAACCGTAATAATAATTGATTATGTATATATTACAATGGGAATACACATTTTCAAATTTCAACCATGTTTATTGCATTATAAATTTTAACACCTTATTAAATTCATTCAAATAGTGTTTTGTTTTACGTTCAGTGCAAGTGTTAGAATAGTGTAGGCTCGTTCTAAGATCCAATTGTTTCTTGACAAATGTTCCTTTTCGTTTACACAATAAAACTTTTACAGTGATTCTTGGATACCCAGCAGAATACGTATTTCGAATTTCAAAAGCTACTCCAAAGCAAACGATAATTTTCACGCCTACGTGAACAGATAAATTTAACACAATGTGAGAAATTTGTCAGCTTAATTGTTTTCTCTTTCTCTCTTTCTCTCGTAAATTCTATACTGTTAAACAAAGAAGAAATATCCCAACTCTATACAACCTGCGATAAGCCAGGAGATTTGCCTCCAACAAACTTTCCACTTTATAGGGGATATTATTTCACTTTACCATCTCTCGGAGAAACTTCTGGCAACTTCCTAGCTAACGTAATATTTTTTCTTCTATTTTAGGTCCTGATGAAGCTTTAGTATGCGAAGCTTATTGCGAAGCGCAGGAAGTACTTGGATGCTAGGAAAGTTTAGTGGCCTGGCTCGACACCCAACTCAAACCACAACCCCAGGTGAAGACAGATTTTTAAAGATTTCTACAAGGGGGTTCGTCACTGAAAACAGCTTTGTTATTTGGCTGAACCGAAGAGATTTGACGACACACAAAAACCGATGTTTACACAATACACATTCTATGATAACCAATAGAAGTATCTCAGCGATAAGGAGCGAACCTCTAATTCGGGAGGTCGCCGGTTCAATTCCACCATCGGTAATCCTGACCGAACGTTTCTCCTGAGGTTTGACTCAGTCACAAGGTGAATGCTGGGATTGAGTCATACTATCAACCCTCAGACATTCCTTCCAACTATCCAAACAACTGAACATAACTATAGAGTTAGTCAACTGAGGGGAACATCAGGTAAAGACTGGTTTACATACGGAAAATTATTGTTATTATTTTTAATGTTATTATTTTTATAATCCGTTTTGTTATTATTATTGTTGTTATTATTATTTTCATTATTATCATTCTTATTATTATTATTATTATTATTATTATTATTATTATTATTATTATTATTATTATTATTATTATTATTATTATTATTATTATTATTACTATTATTATTATTATTATTATTATTATTATAATTATTATAATTATTATTATTATTGTTATAATTATTATTATTATTATTATTACTGTAATTATTATTATTCTACGATGCGTTTTTTTTGTTTTTTTTTTACAAAACATTAAACAATATGACCTCTGCTTAGAAAAATCTTACTTATAATAATATAATTACAAGTAATAAAATAAAAAAATGAAATATTCTCAAGTATTTGGTATGTTTTGTTAAAAAAAAAAATAACAAACTGTACGTGGAGTACTTCTATTTACCCTTATCGGAAAACCACCTTTCGGATTCTTGCGTCATAGATGAATGACTCATGACCAACCAGCGTTCGATATTTGAAATTAGGGCTCGTTGGTTGGCCACGAATCTTTCGCCTATGACAAAAGAAGCTGCAAGTTTCTTTTACCACGATGCTAGCCATATCGAGTGATAAATGTTTGGAAGGCCATGAAATATTGTAATTATTAGGAGGGGTAACTTTCCCCACAGGGGACAATTTAAGTAGCGTATTTTGATAAATTTGAAGGAATGTCTTGCATAAGGCTGTTAGTAGGACTCAATCGCATAATTAAAGAAGGAAAATTGTTTAAGACACTTTCTGTTATGATGGTACCAAGAAATAGTCAGACCAGCTAATTCTGACTGTCGAGAATTGAGGTCTTCGTTACTATAATTAATATTTAGTCGTAGTACAATATTGACTCTAGTCTCTCCTTTTTAAAAATGTATTATTGCTAGTTGCGAAACAGGTTATCTGATGATGATGTACCTCGTAAACATAAGTTAATGGGGCAGCGGCATGTTGACTATCTAGGACCAAAAACATTTTATGAAATTCCATTTGAAATAAAGAGTGTCATTAGTTTATTTATGTTTAAAAAAAGGTCAATGATTAGTTTCTTCTGCGTGATTTTAATAAGTTAAATATAAATTTTTGAATTAATTTTATAAAGCTATCGAACCTGTATAATGCTGCTGGAATCGAGTATTTGTTTTGCATCTTAATTGTATTCATTTTCTTTGCTAATAACATGTGTTTGTGTGCTATACTTACGTTCCTTATTGAAACTAAATTATCATTAATTATCGTTCCTATTTCTAACTATAATTATAATGTATTATTAGTATTAGTTTTGTTTTTCTGTTTATTATGATTTCTTTCTTTCCACTGACTGTCTGTTATGTATACATATTTAATTTACATTGTCAGCTCGACCACAAGGATTTCGTTCCTTACGCGAGCTTCCCATAACAAGGTTTTTATTTTTTTGTATGCATTTATTATATTTTGTTTTCTTATGTTTCATAAATGTTTATTGTTTGTATGTACTGGTGGAACTATGTTTGATTTGTGGGAATTAAATGATTTAAAAATTGAATTTATTGAATGTATGTACAAGAGGCTCTAAAGCGGACGATACAAGGAGAAGCTAGAGAACTAATAATCAAAAAAAGTGGAGGGTAGCGATAGAATGGAACTTGTGCACATACTAGAATTCCCGCTTCTTACTTGTTACCACTGTTCGAGAGAAGTCCTATAAACTACATCACTACTTGTAAAGAGAAACTTTGTATTTTTACTTGTTGCTCTCTAAATTGCGTAAGTAAATTTTTCGAAAAGTTTCAGTCGCCATTCACGAGAAAGAAAGTTAAAAAGTTGCCTATACGCACTGCAAGTTAATAAAGCCTGGTCTCGCAACCAGCTCCCTGGGTATTTAGGTTCTTCACAACTACCACGTGGGTTTCACGTACACTCGCCACTTAAATAAATCAAGGGTAGTACGTAAACTTTATTTATTAACACCACTTCTAGTTAATTCGTGAGTTGCTCGTTGTGTGAATCTAATCTCTACAATAAGGAGATGCAATGAAAGTAATATAATTCAAATACAGAGTAGAGTGATAATATATGTAATGTGATATTAAAATAAACCGGCACCTCCACCAACTTATGTTTGAAGGTACAAAACATCAAGGTTATCAGTGCATATTTAGTCTTAGGTGGATGGGTATTACAATAAGCTTGCAAACTTCAGTGGCGTACGTATCTTCGCTAAACCTTCTCTTATACTTTAGCGTAGGCGACTTATTTCAAGTCTAGAACGTACAAAGAGCCTGTTGACTATAGTTTGAAGTACAAGTCCTGGGGCAACCCTGAGGTGTTGGTAAAGAGATATCGCTAGTATATACATCGTTGAGTTTACACTGCACAGTAACGCAGTCCACTATTTGGCCGCCATGAACTTTACCCTATAATAATATCAATGTCATTACCTTACGCATGTTGAGCCCCTAGTAATGCACCGTACTCGGACACTGCACGCGATGCGTAATAGGGAAAGTGCGTGTCGCCATACATTACGAGCAGATCATACATTAACTATGCGAGCCGGAAATAAAATGTTGACTTTGCTAGGGTGCGTTTGAGGGAGATGTCACCAACTCGTAGGCCTGTCAGCTATCAATCATCTGTCTGTCATGCATGGTCCATATATTTATATATATTACGTGACCAAAAGTTATTTCTCGATTATTCTGAACCTTATAATTAAACTAACAGCTTACTGCAGCGCCACACTTTGGACAGATACTGTCAGAAAATAAAATAACAGCAAAAAACAGAAAACAGCCAACAATAACAACTTCTGTCAGATTTACACCAAAGCGAGTGCTAAGTGCTAATTTGTGATAGTAGATCTAATTGTGACGTAACAGTCAAACATTAATGTCAGAAATAGATTAACGAAAAAGAGGCTTTCAAATACGCGCAAAGGTTATTGAAAGGTGTTCGTTAGATGGAATACCTTGCGCATAAATCTTAAGGTGAACACATAAATTAAACAATATGAATACACACTTAACAAATTAATTATAAATGTTTAATGAAATCCAATGGTAAATCCAAATCGTAGGATAAACCCGAAACATATATATACAACCGATGTTTATGTATACTAATACGCTGTTTTTGGTTGCTAAGCATTATATATGGGGTTTAATTTGGGGTCTCACAAAGGGCAGATAATAGACAGCCATGAGAGGTTTGTCTGAATACATATGCGTGTTCCTCTAGACGCAACCACAATACACCAACCAGTTGTCCGTATGCTTTACACTCTAGTTACGTCATCAGCTCCACGTTATAAATATTGATGTTTAAAATAAGTAATGTCAGATAATCGGTAATAAAATATTATAAGTAATAATAACTTAAGTATTCTAAAACAAAATTAATACTTCCAAGCATCCAAAATAAAATGTTCTAACATGATCGATTTTTACAAAAAATGCATCTCTACTCTGTAAAAAGAATCCACCTTTTGTGCGTCTCTATAGCGTTGCGCTACACAATACACGGATAACTGCTGCGCTGACGTGATTTTAACCATATCATTCTAGTAATTGTCAGTTTCAAAACGACCATTGTTGTTCATAAAAGAGCTGCTTTATTGTCTGAGCTAGGCCCGCGTATACATACAAAGCAGTTGCTTGTTTGATATAGGTCTCTCAGTAAAAAGAACAAACAGCAAAATGTGATCAGTAAAGTTAGCAAACAAGCAACCACCTTAATGAACGACGTTAACTAATGATAGGCTCCATCTAGAATGCCCGAAGCCGTCTTCAAATGGAAGCTATACTGATTTTTGGTACTCGGCTTTAATTCTCCATGCAATTTATTTATTGACAGCTATTTCACCATCCGGCGATGATGCTCGATCAGGGAAGACTTCCAAGTGTCTATTGTTAAGTGACACTTTGACATTCGATATGTCTTATGTAAAAGTTTGTAGCACAGAATCCAGATGGTGGTTACTTTGTCTAATGATGTCCATGTGAGTTTTATGGACATGAAGAACGGAAGCTATATGCACGGTAAATAGTCTAATGGTCATTCCTTTATTTATTTAGATAAAATGAATTGTGGGAAAATGAATCTTAACATTGTAATGTGTCGTCACACATACTTTTGCAAGAGTGTATATCAAACCTTATCAGTTTTCAGTACAGTCGACTTTTGATAACAATATACAGATTCAAGGACAACTTCATTGTATTTGTCATGTTTAGAATTCAATATCTGGGCTCCTACTTTTATAAAATTGTTTATTTGTCCTGCTGATGCTGATCTGTAAGAAAATGCTTCAGGTTATTTTTGCTCAAACCCCTCTATAGTTCACTATTTATTTCACTGTTCTAATTTTCCATTCACTTCTCTCTTCTCCACCCTTATGTTATCAAATACTTTGCATTTTACTTTTAGTATTACTATGATGTATTGTGTATTTTATAAATGCACGACACATTACAATAGTGGATCTAGTTTAAGCAAATAACGCAGCCACAAAAATGGCGGATTTTTTAAAATTAGTTGTATAGAATGGTGTTACGAACACGGAAATGAACTGAATGATTTTTATTGGAATTTAACATACAAAAGCTTTCAATACTTTTTTTGACGCAAAAGACAAAGATCAAACATCAGATTATGACAAGCCCCATACCGACATTCAGTAATGATCTGCTTAATATTTTTCTTAACAATACCAAAAAAATAATAATATTTCAAAATTTCTCGTGACAAAAACGATAACCTCGTGACCAAAACTGCATTATAACTAGTACATTTGTGTGCCCACCCGTTGATACTTCGTTTATAGACTTGATCACCCCATCTTCTCTGCTGTGACGAGTCGAATATAACAAAACATTAGCTATTGTTGTAAGTGAGAAGACTCCAAGTTAAACAAACATCATAACATTAAAATTGAACCTTGGACAAGTAAAGGCCAAATTCACTGTCAAGAAATAAACCTATCGTTACTTCTAAAATTAAACTCTTTTATAATCCTATATCGGCCAGATATGGACGAGTTAACAAAACACACAGCGTACCGGTATGTATTTTCTGTAGCGTTGACTCCGAAATTAGAAGTCGAAACGATTCATAAAATATATCTTACTTTACATGTCTCGGCCAAAGCAATGATTACTGTCCTGACCAGTGAACTTCAGAGTAATTAGTTATATATAGTATTTCCAAACACGAATTTTAAAGCTGTATTCGCGTACCGATCTTTTGTCACTCATTTCAAAGTCTATCAAACGTTGACTAACTTTTCGCAGCAGCCATCATAACATGTAGTAAACCATCCAGCCACCATTATGTTTTATCCCGTTTGAACATGATATGTGATCTGATCCACACACATGCATTCAACTTTCATCATTAGTTCTGTGTTTGGTTTTATTTATTTATGAAGTTACTCAAAATCCTCCACGGATATCCATATTCACAGATAGTCGTACAGCAGACGAGATCGTTCATACATGATCCAAATGTTGTCTAAATCTCATTACTCGTACTGATATGTCAAACAGCGGCTCGTCAGTGACAGCCATTGGGAATATGTCCATCACGTAGTGTTGCCAACTTAGTCATCACGTGCATTGCCAATATCTAGTTTATGTTTGGTACCAAGTGCACTAACAGTTATACAATATGAAATGATCGGGGTACCGCACTACCAGATTACAATATGTTAATGACTGGAATGTAGTTGAGGGGGAAGAGTGGTGGCAGGATAGAAGAAGGTGGAGAGGGTTATCTTCAATGCCGACTCAACGCAGAGTTAGACGTGGCAACAGATGATGATGATGAAGGAAATAAAATGGGGTATGCGCAATTGGGCATAGCAGGCACGTCAAACTTACGATCACTGGAAACGCAGGTTTAGTTAGAGACAAAAGTGTATATGGTGTTGTCGCGGGTCATCCAAAGTAGGGTTTACGTTAACAACTTGGCTTGCGCATTCACTGTGTTGTTGTAGTAGTTGCGGATTGCTGCGTGCGCAAGCCAGTATGGTGGCAAGTTATCTTCAACATTTATGACAGTGTCTGTGGCAGGAGCACTTTTCAAAGAGTTTTAAACACAATGCAGAAGAAATAACCTTCAAAGCATTTAAAAAAGGAACAATATTATGCTTATATATGATGCAGGCTCCCTTTTTGAAACCTACCTGATTTTAGTATAAATGAACACTCGTCAGTTTTGCATGTAGACACGAAACATGCAAAATTGCAGGTGGATGGGTTGATTTATTGCTTTGTTGGCATGGGTAATAAAAGTTATGTACGCGATGCAATAATAATGATAATTCAGATTCAGATTTCAGATTCATTTTTATTGCATTTTTAAGTTTACACTGCGATCGTTTAAGTATAATAGTACAATTATTATCTGGTATAGTAAAGAGCTAAGATGTTTTTAGTGAAATTAATGTAGGCTATACAGAATATGTACAGTGTAAACTTGTTTTGTTGCTGTCATAAGCAGGAGCTTGAGAGATCAGCAACAAAACATGCCTCTATACTTATTTTGTTTACAATGAAAATTAAGATTAAGTTTGGTCTAGAGCTAGGACTATGTATAATGCTATATATAAGTCTTAATACTATGAAATGAGAAACTAAGAGAATTAATAACGAATAACTAACTTGCTCTAATATAACTGACTTGCATAGAAACTTATAACTAATATATATCTCTGAAGTAGGATTTTTGCACGATTTTTATAATATATTGTACGTTAATCCATTGCAATGATATCCATATTTAAATTTAAGAGACAGTCTAGCATAGTATCATTTTGTAAGGGATTTATTCTTTTAGGTTTACGAGATTTTCTATTGTTTCCGTGGATGTTGTATAGTGAGCCAATGTTTCAAGGATTGCTTGAATCTAGATTTAGATTCTTGCTTTATTTTGATTGAGTTTGTAATTTTGTTGTATATTCGAGAACCTAGGTAGAGAGCATGTCTTTGAGTGATATGTTTTGATGGTCTGTGCATAATAAGATTTTGGTAAGTGTTTACCCTTGTATTTATGTGATGTGATATTGTTGTTATTATTCCGGTATTTTTGTTTAGGTGCACATAGTTGATTAAGGATTTAACATACAGCTTTCTAATATCAAGTGTTTGGCTTTCTATATATATAAGCGAGGATGGATATTGGCGTGGTTTCTTTAGTATTACTTTTAGAACGATCTTTTGCATTATAATTAATTGTTCGATGTGTGCCATATATGTTCCACCCCACCCTAGGATACCATATTGTGCTACTGATTGGAACAATGCGTGGTATACAATTCTTAGCGTAGGAAAAGAGAGAATGTTTCGTAGATTGTAGAATTTGTAAATCGTGTTTCGCAGTTTTTTTGTAATAGGTGTAATGTGGTTATTCCATCGAAGATGTTGATCCATTATGAGACCAAGGTATCTGGTGTGGTCTACTTTGTTTATTGTACTACACGTGCAGTTTATTTTGTCCCTACTACAAAGGTTAGAGTGTATTTTTAGTTTGAGGTTGGGGTTGGTAGGTTGTCCATTTAATTTTGGGGAAAATGTTATGTATACAGTTTTGTCTTCATTAATACTAATGGTATATAATGTATATAAATGTATAATAATACTAATGGTTTTTCGTGGGAATACCCGTTATAGGGTGCACACCAGCTTTACCAGATGTGCCCCTCTTCAGGTGACTAACTAGGTTGTTAGAGTGTTGTGGATAGCTGGGAAGGAATGACCTAAGGCTATTAGAAGGACTCAATCCCAGCATTCTCCTTTACAACGGAGGAAATCTCGAAAAACTCTCATTCAGGACTGCAGGTGGCCGGAATCGAACCGGCGACCTCTCGAATTAGAGTCTCGCGTCTTACCGCTGACCCCTCTCTATCGATCGGTGCAATTATGGTGAACGATATAATCTAGGTATCCTATATCGACGCGTTCTCTAGATACAAGAGACTTGTGTATCACACCGTCAAAGTGTATCAATACAAACAGCACATGAGTTGGCACGCAATGCAATGTGACGATAGGTTGAGCTCTTGTTGATTGGCTGCACATGACAACTGGCTGCACACATAAAAATTTCACAATTACATTTTAAACGACCTATTAGAACGTTATTTTTAAGTGTCAGTGTTTCACAATGGTAAACCATTGTGAGGTATCACAAATCATTATGACTCCATTTGGTATTTGAACCGGATAATACACAATTCCAATCTTCTGTAACAGACACTCTCCAATTAAAACCTGAAAGAATCATCAAATAACACAATTTTCAATGCCATATTGTTTACTTTAATTAAAGGCATGCACACAAATGGTTTCATTTAAAGGTGAGTATTGTGCATTTAAATTTAAAAATTTGTTGAATTCAATTCATTAAACAAATATAACGTGGATTATACCAGTGCCACAGCATCTATTTGCTTCTGTTGATTTAATTGAACAAGCTCCATTAATTTTCTGACCTTTGTGATGCAGCAGCAGCAGTTAAATGTATACGCTACTTTCATTAGAGTTACAGCCGACATAACTGAGAAGCAATGCGTTGTATGTTATTGGTTCGCTTAGCCAGTTAAAGTGATCCGTTCATTATGATTCAAGTCCACCACTGAAAATCATCAGTTTCGTTACTGAATGGGTAGACTGGGTGAATGGGTAATCGTAAAATTATTTATTTGTTTATTTATTTATTTATTTATTTATTTATTTATTTATTTATTTATTTATTTATTTATTTATTTATTTATTTATTTATTTATTTATTTATTTATTTATTTATTTATTTATTTATTTATTTATTTATTTATTTATTTATTTATTTATTTATTTATTTATTTATTTATTTATTTATTTATTTATTTATTTATTTATTTATTTATTTATTTATTTATTTATTTATTTATTTATTTATTTACTTATTTATTTATTTATTTATTTATTTATTTATTTATTTATTTATTTATTTATTTATTTATTTATTTATTTATTTATTTATTTATTTATTTATTTATTTATTTATTTATTTATTTATTTATTTATTTATTTATTTATTTATTTATTTATTTATTTATTTATTTATTTATTTATTTATTTATTTATTTATTTATTTATTTATTTATTTATTTATTTATTTATTTATTTATTTATTTATTTATTTATTTATTTATTTATTTATTTATTTATTTATTTATTTATTTATTTATTTATTTATTTATTTATTTATTTATTTATTTATTTATTTATTTATTTATTTATTTATTTATTTATTTATTTATTTATTTATTTATTTATTTATTTATTTATTTATTTATTTATTTATTTATTTATTTATTTATTTATTTATTTATTTATTTATTTATTTATTTATTTATTTATTTATTTATTTATTTATTTATTTATTTATTTATTTATTTATTTATTTATTTATTTATTTATTTATTTATTTATTTATTTATTTATTTATTTATTTATTTATTTATTTATTTATTTATTTATTTATTTATTTATTTATTTATTTATTTATTTATTTATTTATTTATTTATTTATTTATTTATTTATTTATTTATTTATTAATTTATTTATTTATTTATTTATTTATTTATTTATTTATTTATTTATTTATTTATTTATTTATTTATTTATTTATTTATTTATTTATTTATTTATTTATTTATTTATTTATTTATTTATTTATTTATTTATTTATTTATTTATTTATTTATTTATTTATTTATTTATTTATTTATTTATTTATTTATTTATTTATTTATTTATTTATTTATTTATTTATTTATTTATTTATTTATTTATTTATTTATTTATGATTGGTCCGATTGGTGAGATGATTTGAGGCTTAATATCGTGTGATAGGTGGGCTTGGTGAGGCGAGCAACAATGTTGCCAGATCAGTTTTGGAACATTCAGCAGATATTCTAACGTATTTGTGAAGTAAGAAACGAAATATAAAATAAAACATACATCATTTGGTTTTAATATAACAGCTCAAAATAAAAAGGTTACATCCTATAAATCCCTTGGACGAAATGTATTTTATTTTCCACTTGTTTCACAAAAAGAAAATTAGTGCATTACCAATATCAAGAAAAATGCAAATCATGTTCATTGATTTAATAAAGGATTTTTGGGAACTGTGGATATTAATGATACTATGTTGTTCACTTTATTTATAACGAAGTTTGTAAACATTCCATCTTGCATGGATTATTGAGCTGACAGTGATGCCAAATTGGTAATGCTGTAGTTATATTCGCACTCTGAAGGACGTTTGAGAGTGACGTCACTTGCCAGCGTGACATTGGCAGTACCATTAGCTGATCACTAATCTCTTTCTAGCTCTCATACTATTCATTTTGAAGGAAATACTTATAGGAAAGCGTATTTAGTTTACATGCTAATAGTTATCATGTAGGCTTTTTTTTAATTATAGACCTAGTAGTTTACTTCTTATAACAATTTACGCTAAGCGTCTGAAAATGAGCAAATTTCTTATTGATTTCTCCACTTCAACTGTCGAAAAACTAATGGTCGGATTTAGAGAGTTCCTTAAGAATATGTTTCAATAATGTGAGATAGTGAACAAATCAACTTTCTTTACATAAAGTTTATTTGTTTACTATCTCACATTATTGAAACATATTCTTGAGGAACTCTCGTCCAAATCCGATCATTATTTTTTTAACAATTGAAGTTGAGAAAAGAATAAGAAATTTGCTCATTTTCCGATTCTTTGGGTGAATTGTTATAACAATTGAACTACTGGGTCTATAATTTTGACATGACGTTTATGATGACTATTGGCATGTTAACTAAATACGCTTTCCGTTAAGTTTTTCCTTCAAAATGAATATTATAACATCTAGAACGAGATTAGTACCGTGTGGTTTGGGCGAGAATCCGCAGACTGTTAGAGCGCTAGACCCGTTACCTTCGGGACAATTTTGTCCGCAAATATAAAGAGCAAAATGCATGTATATCCGGTAAATCAAAGAAACGGCTTCATCAGTGAATCATTCAGTCGTAAAGTGCGGCTTATGGTCATCTACGTCATGGGAAGGCTTCCATGTTGGAATGCACATCCTGCAGAAGACATTCCTGCCTGCGCTCAGGAATGTTCAAGCAGTCGCGACACTCAATAACTCACGGTTACCACCACGACAGATGAGTTTATCCCGGAGATGTTTTAATGGAGAAGCGTCAGCGAGAACTGAGAGGACCATAAGCGTCTGTCAATGATGCGGATGTTAGATGTTGAGTTGTGTAGCCTACATCATAAATGTGCAATTTTTGTTAAAACATAAAAATATGATAATTGAAGCGGAATTGGGTTAGTCAAGAAAGTGACCGCAACTTTATACACGGAACGTCTTCCAAGAAGCGAATTATTCTGTCAGTCAAGCTCCTCCCCACCTTATTTAGTTCTTGAGTAGCTTCTAGTCAAGTCGTGCACAAGGATTATCATTTCTTGCGGATGTTCATGAGCTGCTCCGGCTAACTACTAACTAGTCTGGTTGCTGGCGAGTGACGACTAAAAGTCATTAGCCTCTACGTGGAAAACCAGATCCTCACCGGTAAGTAACTTTGAGCCGGATAAATAGCAGCCTTTAAACTTGTCACTGGAGGACACTGGAGGACTGGAGGACGCTAGACCTGCACCATTCATGTTATCGTCCAAGCTTTGATGTGGTTGTGTATTATTATAGAAGAAAATTGTTTTCAGATTAATATATATGTTTCAGCTCAAATATTAAACCAGATTGAAAACATGTGTTTCACCACATACAGCTTAAACGGGCTTTGGGGGTATCGCCGCGCCAATTGCTGGTATCAAATAACTTATTAGTAGCCTACGATTAGACAGGAAACTGTGAGAGTATATCTTTACAAATGCGGCGAAATGAACACAGCGCTGGCTTGCGGAAAGGGCTCTAGTTAATCTTGATTCACAGCCAGGTGGATATGAATCAACAAATTCAATGATCTCTAGATGGCTGGGTTGTCACAACCATATACCTCGTCTTCACTTGTGACTTAAAATAGTCATTTAAGAAGTAAATACACTTATGGTAGCATTGCTTGTTACGGAATCAAATGTGTGTCACTCAGTACCATGTGAAGAGCCAGTAATACAGCTCCACAATCTATATATAGTGGCCATTACCAACATTTCAGGGCTACAGGAGGAGGAATGAGATTAGAGCCTCACCGCTAGGATCGCCCTCAAAAATGTGTCGTCAATAAAAACAATGAGTTCTATGTCTTAATCATAGGTTACTATTAAGTTCATTGGGTAGTATCACGGTTGATATGTGTCGTACGTTTCCGGTAGGTTACACTATCTATCTGGCATCTTCAGAACCTACTTGAAGACTCAGTCTATATGCATAGACAAACTGTCAATTGAAGTACAGGATTTGTTGCTATGGAACTGTTTTATTACATGCTATTTTCCAAAAGAACAAACGCCATTGCAATCATAAACAAATCATATACTTAACTCTCGACTTTGCATTCCGCCCTAAGAGTCACAGAGCGGAAACCTAATCCATCAAGTTCCATTCTGCGACTGTGACAAGCCGTATCATTTCCTGCGTACATCCGGGCCTACCTGTGATCCACCCCATGCTCGCTCTACCGGTTCGACCCCTGTTGCGTCCATGACCGTATCATTTCCTGCGTACATCCGGGCCTACCTGTGATCCACCCCATGCTCGCTCTACCGGTTCGACCCCTGTTGCGTCCATGACGTCGCACGATGTTGGAGTTACATGGGGCTAGGTATTACCAATATATACAGATATTCTAAAATAAAGATTCGAAATTTATTACGTTTAGATCAAATAAGACCGTTTGATTTGAAAATAGACAATAGTTTAATTTTATTCATAAAGAGTCAATTCTGCCTGAATGGATTCAGAATATCGTGTAGAGCATGATAATATTTAGCCCAACACAATAAGAAAATTTGGATATTGATTGTTATTTGAAAGACACTTTTAATTTCTCACACTTTTCAAGATGTGTCCATCGAATACTCCTAAATATGTTGACTCTCTGTTTGTTCGAGTCTTAAAAAACGACGTTTTGAATTGAAATAGTTGAAGAGCCAAATGCTGTATGATTCAATATTCAATATTAAATATAATACATTTTCTTTCGTTTGGAATGCATCAAGAACTTTGTATAATATCTCAAATAGTATGATTTATCCAATTGCAACAGCAATAATATATAAACAACATCCCCTCCACACCCGGCTTCTATAAAGCAATAATAAACGTCATCTACCCATCCATCATTTCAAAAATGTCATTTTCATTTGCATTTGTATAATAAAAGGGAAAACCCTCAAAGCTCCGGTTTAATATAGCGAAGTGTATCGATGACATAATAAAGTGTTCTTCCAATCCTCGCCACAAAGAAGGTAGCGACACAAACGCACTGTTGATTAATTCGGTATTCGAGAGATCGATATTTGGACCAGGGTCTTCACAGAAATACGGATTCCAAACAACGTTTGACGGAAACGTCATAGCCGCCGCATTAAGAGTCACACTTGTTCCTTCCTCGAACAAAGCGAGCATGTGGTAACGACAGTCAATGGCAAACGGCGTCGTAACTCATTGCTCCGAGAAATCGGAGAGAAGATGAGAGAGAGAGAGAGAGAGAGAGAGAGAGAAAATAAATCTCGACGAAACAATGTCTCAATGTCCGACATCACTACAAGATGCCGACAGACGGTTTCAACACCAAAGCACTTCCAAGTCCAAAGATCTTAGCTTCCCCGCTGTGATAACCTTTTCAGTGTCTTCGTGTGTTGGACATCTAACTGCGAAGTGGTCTACAACGTAATGGATCTTCTAACACGATGTTTTGACACAATTGTTCACCTCCCACTTCTTTCAAATGTACAATGACTTACAAACACTTACAAACAAAAGTATATATCTGTTGATGATATCTATCATAACTGTGATATGTCATATTTTCTACACTACAAAACAATAATATCCGTTTTGGCACTGCCCCAGGTTAGCTCTACCTGTCGTGAGAGGTGGACCTCGTACGATCAAACTGGCGAGTAAGGCACAAACCGTGCGTTGCCAGATGAGCGATTTTGTTTTCAATAAATCAAACAAATCTTTTGCATATTATATTACTCTTACAAAAAAAAAAAAATACCTTTATAATAAACACACATTTTTTTTACAAGATGACGGTTTAAGTTACAACCTTAGAATTTGTGTACGATATTTCTTAATATGTTGATAATAATTGCACGAAATATTATTTAAATCCGTAAAGAAGTTTTTTTTTACATAAATTAAAACTTTTAAGTTAATTTTTCAATGGATTTCACCATAATTTCATTCATTCGTGCTCTTCTCAATAGGCTCTGATTCATAAACAATTAAACTTATGTGTATAGAAAGTTGCATAATGTAGATACAGGCTAGACCTAAAACGTGATATTGTTTATCACACAATAACCACATTGAAACCATATAATACAAGCGTTTTAATTTGTCGACCAAGTTCGTTGCTAGCTTTTGCATGTTTGCCGTGAAAGTTATAAAACATAACATGTCATTGTAGCCATTCGATGACAGCTATCAAAATTCCAAATACACGGTAAGAAAGGTCTGAGTGCGCACGGCATTTTTGATTTTTGATGCATATTGTGTGCATCTAACTTCAATGATCCGCAAATGCGAATCATATCGGTGGAACACTGTACAAATGAAGAAATAAATTGCCTTAAATAAACAATATTTGTTTATAAGATGACGGTTACAGCTACAATTTTGAAACTTTTGTAAAGTGTTGGTACCAACGATGTGGATCTACATCTAAACAATCATTTAAATCCGTTTTAAAGTTTCAATTTATTTAAAAAAATAAACGAAACTTTTTTTCGGTAATTAGTTCTTTGCAGGTGACGAATTTCGCATCATCGAGTGTTGTAGTCGCGAGTGTTGACCGAAAATTTCAGCCAAATACGTCAAGCCGTTTGTTTGTGCGCGACGAACAAAATTTGGCGCCCACACACACACACACACACACACACACACACACACACACACACACACACACACACACACACACACACACACACACACACACACACACACACACACACACACACACACACACACACACACACACACACACACACACACACACACACACACACACACACACACACACACACACACACACACACACACACACACACACACACACACACACACACACACACACACACACACACACACACACACACACACACACACACACACACACACACACACACACACACACACACACACACACACACACACACACACACACACACACACACACACACACACACACACACACACACACACACACACACACACACACACACACACACACACACACACACACACACACACACACACACACACACACACACACACACACACACACACACACACACACACACACACACACACACACACACACACACACACACACACACACACACACACACACACACACACACACACACACACACACACACACACACACACACACACACACACACACACACACACACACACACACACACACACACACACACACACACACACACACACACACACACACACACACACGCACGCACGCACACACACACACACACACACACACACACACACACACACACACACACACACACACACACACACACACACACACACACACACACACACACACACACAGCGCCGATCGAGTTGTATGGAGAAATTCATTCCGCTTCGCTACGCTCATCTAATAACAAATAAATAGTTTCTTTTAAATAAACTTCCTAAGCTCAGTTATAGCCGAATTTAAAAAGTGCCATTGAAAAAGAATAATTGATAGGCGGTTGTGATAAATTCTAACAGAAATCGAACAAAATTTCCTACCCACTAAAAAACCCTGTCAATTTTATAGCAAGAAAATGGTTAATGGATGCATAGATCATTAATAACTCTTACAGTTCCGTCAACATGATAAAAGAAGTCGCAAGGACTAGGTTTTGTAACGTGTACATAGACTTTACATGGAGATATGCAGTTTTGACTAGTTGACACGAGTCATGTAGGTAGACACAGCAATTCCAAATAATGTGGTAGACTGGTTCGAAGCTATAAAACTCGGAAACTATCGCTGTCTTCGTGGTAGTTCTACTCATCAAATTGACGCAAAATAATTTTTTCTTTTCATTTAACCGCATCTTTTTACTGTTTTGCTAAGTTTTTACATCGCTCATGCCACGCGTATAGAAGCTAGCTCATGTTTTCTACGCATCTATATTATTATGTTGCATGGATGGTTGCAATGCTGAATACTATATTTTATATCAAAGTAAATATTTGGCCCTCTCATGCATACTGAATTCAAATGTGGACACTGAGGACACATAATACAACAATTATTTGAAGCTTCAGCTCAAATCTAGCGCCATAGTTGACACAGTCCAACATATAGCACAGACATCGCACTGCACCTACATTTTTTTCTTCAACCAAATGTCGAATACAACATATTCTACAATGATAAAATAAAAAAATACAAATAATTAGAGTGAAACTTGAAAACAACAAAAAAGGCAATAATTTCAAGACGAACAAATAATTCCTAATTAATGATTTTAGGCCACATTTGAATCAAGTTCCGAAATAAAGGAAATTCAAAATAAACGAGACTTTTACAAAAGAATGTTACGAAATGTTTGGGAGAAGTATTTTTAACTAGATGTTAACCGCAAAAATCCAAATTGTTACATTAAAATGTCCATCAAATGTTAAAGTGCAATACGAGGGATACGTGCATTATTGGCGGAGCAGGTGACGTTACCCCCCCCCCCCCCCCCCCACACACACACAGACCGCCAGAAAGCCCGAGACAACGCAATCGTGCTTTATCCAGGGCGTCTCTCTTTGCTACGAGAAGAATGGCGTCGGTTTCTCTTCGCAACGTATTCTGTAATTAAAAGGGTGATCTGTTTGATTTACGCAAGTCTCAGTTCACTCCGGACAAACTTTGCGGTTTAACTTGCGAGAACTGTTTGGTGCATCATTGTACAGTGTACTCATGCGAGCTGCGGTATACGAACGGTCGTCAGGTTGCCGTTGTACATCTATGGATGAGAAGTGTCTATTTATGCACTGAGAAATGCAACTACCGGAAAACTTATGGAAAATATGTTTCTATTTATACACTCATAAACGTTACGTTTCAAATTTACACCCATGGCTGGTAGATGTACATAATATATGTGCTAGTGTTCTGTTAGGGGTATATTGGCTTGGAAGGAAGAATACAAATATCAAGAATGTTTGCAAGGTACAAGTTTTATAGGGGGATAATACATGGGTAGACTTAAAAGGAAGACAGAAAGGCCGACTGTCTTGGGAGAGGCGAGTGGGAGTTGGACCAAATTCATTCTTATCCAGGGATAAAGGGGAGTGGAATGCTCTTCTAAACATTATTGTGGACGCTTTCTAGTTCACTACCTGCATTTTGCAAGAAATTTCGCAAAGAAATTGGTTGAATAGAAAATAGATAAGGCTGCATGTAGTTGTATTCATGAATCTGCGGGTAGATTGATTGCTGTATTTTTAAGTCATGAATGTAACTTTTCTAGTCTGGGTATTTTACATGCGTTCATGTGTACTTTTTAAGATATGCCTTCAGCCACCTGATTGTGAAGAAATCTACCACTTCATGACAATCAAGGTTGCTTAATAAAACCATTAATTTTAATTTAATGCATTCAAGAATTCGATTTTTCACTCATGGATGCAAACTGACAATTTACCGAAAGGTTTCAACAGAGAGGTTACATGTTACAGAGTTTTAAAGACCAGGTAACGAGAGAGCTTATGCAGATTTATTGTATCTTTTCGAAAAATGCGTGCGAGAGTAGGTAAACTTTTAACATAGTCTTATCCTTTTTGTGAGAAAAGCTCCTTAAATAGTTTTAAAAGCTGGATTAGCTTCTGAATATTTCTATCCTCTCTCACGATGAAGACTTTTAAAACTTATTTGAAGATCAAAGCAAGCAAAGCTCCATACATTGTTTTATAAAATTTAGTTTGAAAATAACGGGTGTACTGTAGCGATACCGACGACAGTGAATAATTTTAATATCTGGTCTCCTGCCATTACATTAATTACTGGGCCTGGATTCACAAAGATGCGTAACTCTAAGTTGTCCTAAGTTAGGCAAATCCTAGCTAGATAAACCAAGATAAATCATGTCTAGGTATTAATACACATTCACAAATCAAATATTATTAGTTAAATTGTTCATATTTTACTATATTTTATCTTTATAACATTGCAGAACGTCATATTGGTGATTTATATCACTAAGATTTGCCTAAACTAGGACGTCTTAGCACTTAGGCACCTTTGTGAATCTGGGCCCTGATGTCTAAATATATATATATATATATATATATATATATATATATATATATATATATATATTAAGTAGAAAACATTTTTCGGTTAAACCAATCCAAAATTTTATTTAAAATAATAAGTCAACGTTTCAACGACTTAAGCGTCGTCCTTTCAAGACAAGGACGACGCTAAAGTCGTTGAAACGTTGACTTATTATTTTAAATAAAATTTTGGATTTGTTTTCTTACTTTACATTTTGCAACCAACAAAATCTAAGTAATCATATATATATATATGTGTTAAAACCACACACACAATTGTAAAACGATCCTTCCTCAGACCTTGGCCTCGGTTTTTTTTCAAGACATAAAAAAAAACAAAAAAAAAACACAACAACCAAAAAACACTTGACGAAAATTATAAAAAAAACGTTGACTTATTATTTTAAATAAACTTTGGATTGGTTTTACCGAAAAATGTTTTCATACTGTATATATATATATATATATATATATATATATATATATATATATATATATATATATATATATATAATTATACTGTACTGTAGATTGAGAGCTGTTTAGCTAATGTGTTTTATGTTATAGACGCACTTTCTGTTACTCCTTTAAAATACATATCAATTATATTACTTACATCATTACAAACTCAATGTTACGATTGTACTATTAAGGTGCTTTTTTTTAACTAAACAATTAATTAAATGCTTCTCTTATTCGTTTTAACAAAATGGCAAAATCAAATCTACAAATCACCAAACAAGTTACTGTGCTATAAATATCAACCGTCTTACGTGTTGGGCAACTGTGGTCTACGAAGGAACTGAGTCGTTTTGGTCTAGAAAACACCCTCCTATAGTGGAAACCACTCTAAGTCGGAACCAAACCGGAAGCGACTTTGTGAGGTGGGTTTGGTTTGTCTACGCGGTTGTTTGAAAATAGTGTTCGTAAGGGCTACTTTTGTGCGCTGCACGTGGTCACGGCGGTCCGCGTGGTGTCGCGAGGGGTGAGGGGCATTACTTGACCAGCCAATTAGGATACAATCTTGGCAGATGTTTTTTCTGCTAGAGCTGTGTTGTCGCATCTCATTTGTTATATGTGTAAGTGTTGGGGGTGGGGGGCGATGCACCGTGGATCGGGCAACACTGAGGAAGTCGCGCGCGTTGAATTGATGCTCCGTCTTCAGCGTCCGGTTTGGTTCCGACTACAGCCCATATCACACTACAAATGGAATCGTAGACTGCAGTCGCCAATTGCCATCGCAATCTACAATTATTCAATCACACTTGACCAGCTGAAAACCCTAAAATCGTTCAACTAGGAAATAAGTTCAATAATAATAACTAATAAGACAAGCCTTAATCACAAACAAATATATAATTAAAGTTATTGGCTCTTTGTTTCCATTAAAGTCAACTTGCTTGAGGTTATGTTGTGACAGTGCTTAATACGTATTTAACCGTTCTCCTTCCTGATTGGTTCACGTGACTCGGATCTACGATTCACAATCTTATTTTAGAGCTCGGTCTATAACAAGATTGCAATAACGACTGGCCGAACTGAGCTACTGCGCATGCGCCGCCAATCGTAAGCTCGAATCTACGATTGCAATTGTCAGTTCGAAACCTAATTTGATATGGCCTATAAGGATGATTGGCGTCCACTATACTCACTCCAGAAAAGTAAAGACTGCGTCGCTACAAATGTTGCTGTGTTCTCTTTTATTTACTGTCTGAGTGAGTGAGAGTGAGATAGAACAGGATTACGGGGGCTTTTAGTGGTGTCCCTCCCACCTTCCACTCTTCGCTCAGACTCGACGTGAACCCAAAGAAACATATTCGTGGTGAATGAAAAGAAACTGATAAAAGTGGATTAAATCGTTGAAAATCGTTGAACCTGGTTGAAAAGAACGGGGATGATTAAATGAAAGTCAATGGCCCGTCCGGCGATGAACAAATTGCTTTCTCAGAAACAATCTTACCATGTTTTGTCAAACATAAACTCATTACACCATTGTATGTAAACGAACAGTAAAATAATAGACCTTATCTTCTTTTCATATGCTTTTCCAGCTCTCCAGTGTTTGCAGTCTTAGCTCGCAATCATAATACATGCAGAATTCACGTTTTCTTATCTGTGTACAAATACAGAAGAGCCCTGGTCATTTCCGTACCAGAGCATTTATTAATGATACACACTTTTATATTCATTGTTCACGTTTTTTGCTCCCAACGCACGCGTTAGATATCTGATTGGAAGTATACATCGTACTGATAGCGTACGTTGAACTGGTGTGAATATACTATTGTTTGCATTTTTGATCTAAATTTATGCTAAAATTGTCCTCTGCAATTTTTTCAGCGTGTTTTACTAGTACAAATCGATAATATAACACGGACCATAAATAATTTGATACATTTAATAAACATATTTTAATAAGCTATGAACGCTTATAGTCTATCTATTCATAACCTAATCAAGTTTCTCAGATGTTAAATTGAAATATTGTTCAACATTAACAAGTAAAACACTCTCTTGCAGAATATATTACATATACGTGTTATCAAGGCCTACTTATACTTTATATTTATAGTAGGCCTACAGTATATCCCAACAAGCATAAGTTTTGGCATAAGTAATTGAAGCTTTAACTAGAAAGTTGAGTACTGTAATTTCATCTGAATAGTTTGGTGAGCTGGGTGTTGGAGGGGAGGGGGGGATTCTCATACTGCGAAACATTTCTTATTATCTTATCACGTGTTTATGCCTCAGAGATATGAACGTCGTTGCACAATAACTTACGACAACAAGGGCTTTGAAATATTCTAACAACGTGTTCTGTTTGGATGCGGCACAGAATCATTATTATCATTCTAATGCAGAGATTCCTCCGGTTTTAACGTAAAAGCTTTGATTCGTGGTATTTTAAGAAGAGATGGGGGTGGGAGGAAGCTAATTTAGATTAATGCAGTTGATTTGGATCGTGTGAGCTCGCCCCCCTCCCTCCCCCCCAGCCCCTTAACATTCTAACATCATTGGATTCAGCGAAGCGTGTTTACACACCCAACTATTCTAGTATGTTCCACTCAAGAGCAAATGTTAACTGACACCCTCTCTGCTCCTGTAGTGAACATAATAATTTGCGACTCCCACTCATTGCTGCTCACGAAGGTAATTTTAGGTTTCATACTCATTGCGTACTTGAACGAAGTGCATTTCATGTCAAACACACAATACTAATCAATAGTATCTATCCATTTTCAATAGTTCCTTATTAATCAAATCACGATGTAATTTTTTCGGCGTCTCAAAACAACCGATAGAGTTGACAGCGGTAAGACGCGATACTCTAATTCGGGAGGACGGCGGTTACAAAATGGCCACCGGCAGTCCTGACTGTTATCCTCAGTCACAAGGTGCATGCCCAGTTTGAGTCACTACTAGGCCTCGGACATCCCTTCATAATTATTCCAAATACCGCAATACCTGGTTATTATCAGTTACCTGTAGATAGATGCATCCCTGGGCAGGTTTCCTACAAAAATGATTTTTAAGCCTCAATATACGGCCACTGTTATTTATTACCTTGGCACAAGCTAACTATAATCCTTTGTCATTTACACATTTCTACTACAATGTGTTGTAGTATGTCACTGTGAGTAACTATTAAATTACTAGAAATTACATCTGGGGAATATTATACAGTGTATTTATAACAGACAAGTAGGCTTGTAGCCTGTTGGCGAGGGGTGGCAAAATGTCGTACTGAAATAGTGTATACACTCTGAGCATATAGTGGGGAAATACGCAGAGAATAATATGAGGGGTACTAACGAGAAAAGTAGATGCGGTACAGGGTTGATAGTACAGGCAGGACGTTTATATGCATCGGAACAAATCGATAATCGATCAAATTTGAGTTTCTCACGCGAACTGAATTATGTACAGGAAAAACGTAGATTGGAACGGTTGGAAGCAGCATTAGTTAGAAGGAGTTGGTCTAAAAGTTGTGTTTTGTTGTAGATACTGCAACGAAATGACAAGGTCGATATCTCAAACAGTGGATTATTGTCTACGTGAGCCACACGTAATCCTATGAGGAAGCATGGGATCACACTCAGCTCACTCAACACACAGGACTCGTATGTACATAGCACTTGAACATGATTCCTACTACGCGTCGAGTTACACGGAGTACCATAGCTGGAGAGAAGCTACTGTACTTGTACTTGTATAAAATTCAGGTGCGACCCTTCACTTGTAAAGCCCTGTGCATAGAAGAATAACGGTGAGTTTGCTGTGCTGTTATTATTGTAACTCCTTTTATTTACATAACAACACAATGACAGTGTGAAAGTAAATCATAACCATTCACCAGAAAAGGGGCCCCATTCAAAAGTAAATGGGCAATCAACAAACATAACCCACAGCAAGAATTCAAAACATACACAAATACATAAGCAAGTAAATGTTAGATGAGATTGTTAAAGTATGAGAAGTACCTAAAATGGCAGTTTTCTTTAGTAAAAGCATAAAGTGGACTCCTGCAAAAGCACACAATCAGAATGGTGCATATAGCATTGTTATATCTATAACGATGTAAGGATTCACGAAAGCGGACAGGCGGCCAATTCAATAATAGGTCAATAGACAACTAATGTTCGTCATACTATGTTAAATTCCTTTGGCGAGGCTCAGGGCGTATCTCAATTAGAATATTTGGTCTGCTTCGCCTACTTCACCAACTAACACAACAATTACGAATTGTTTTTATTCATTGTTACTTATTGTTAGATTAGTCTGCTACGCTAGTCGACTAGCGAAAAACATCGATTTGAGACACAGCCTCAGTCTCACTCGCCTTCACCCGGCGAGCGGCCACTTGTTAGATAAGTGTGCGCGCATAATGGTTTGTCCACTGGGTAGTCTCACTTGGCTTCACCCGGCGAGCCGCCACTGGTTGTTAGATAAGTGTGCGCGCATAATGGTTTGTCCACTGGGTAGTTTCACTTGCCTTCACCCGGCGAGCCGCCACTGGTAGTTAGATAAGTGTGCGCGCATAATGCTTTGTCCACTGGGCAGTCTCACTTGCCTTCACCCGGCGAGCCGCCACTGGTTGTTAGATAAGTGTGCGCGCATAATGGTTTGTCCACTGGGCAGTCTCACTTGCCTTCACCCGGCGAGCCGCCACTGGTTGTTAGATAAGTGTGCGCGCATAATGGTTTGTCCACTTGGCAGGCTCACTTGCCTTCACCCGGCGAGCCGCCACTGGTAGTTAGATAAGTGTGCGCGCATAATGCTTTGTCCACTGGGCAGTCTCACTTGCCTTCACCCGGCGAGCCGCCACTGGTTGTTAGATAAGTGTGCGCGCATAATGGTTTGTCCACTGGGCAGTCTCACTTGCCTTCACCCGGCGAGCCGCCACTGGTTGTTAGATAAGTGTGCGCGCATAATGGTTTGTCCACTGGGCAGTCTCACTTGCCTTCACCCGGCGAGCCGCCACTGGTTGTTAGATAAGTGTGCGCGCATAATGGTTTGTCCACTAGGCAGTCTCACTTGCCTTCACCCGGCGAACCGCCACTGGTTGTTCGATAAGTGTGCGCGCATAATGGTTTGTCCACTTGGCAGTCTAACTTGCCTTCACCCGGCGAGCCGCCACTGGTTGTTAGATAAGTGTGCGCGCATAATGGTTTGTCCACTGGGCAGGCTCACTTGCCTTCACCCGGCGAGCCACCACTGGTTGTTAGATAAGTGTGCGCGCATAATGGTTTGTCCACTGGGCAGTCTCACTTGCCTTCACACGGCCAGCCGCCACTGGTTGTTAGATAAGTGTGCGCGCATAATGGTTTGTCCACTGGGCAGGCTCACTTGCCTTCACCCGGCGAGCCGCCACTGGTTGTTAGATAAGTGTGCGCGCATAATGGTTTGTCCACTTGGCAGGCTCACTTGCCTTCACCCTGCGAGCCGCCACTGGTTGTTAGATAAGTGTGCGCGCATAATGGTTTGTCCACTTGGCAGGCTCACTTGCCTTCACCCTGCGAGCCGCCACTGGTTGTTAGATAAGTGTGCGCGCATAATGGTTTGTCCACTGGGCAGGCTCACTTGCCTTCACCCGGCGAGCCACCACTGGTTGTTAGATAAGTGTGCGCGCATAATGGTTTGTCCACTGGGCAGTCTCACTTGCCTTCACCCGGCGAGCCGCCACTGGTTGTTAGATAAGTGTGCGCGCATAATGGTTTGTCCACTGGGCAGGCTCACTTGCCTTCACCCTGCGAGCCGCCACTGGTTGTTAGATAAGTGTGCGCGCATAATGGTTTGTCCACTGGGCAGGCTCACTTGCCTTCACCCGGCGAGCCACCACTGGTTGTTAGATAAGTGTGCGCGCATAATGGTTTGTCCACTGGGCAGTCTCACTTGCCTTCACCCGGCGAGCCGCCACTGGTTGTTAGATAAGTGTGCGCGCATAATGGTTTGTCCACTAGGCAGTCTCACTTGCCTTCACCCGGCGAACCGCCACTGGTTGTTCGATAAGTGTGCGCGCATAATGGTTTGTCCACTGGGCAGGCTCACTTGCCTTCACCCGGTGAGCCGCCACTGGTTGTTCGATAAGTGTGCGCGCATAATGGTTTGTCCACTGGGCAGTCTCACTTGCCTTCAACCGGCGAGCCGCCACTGGTTGTTAGATAAGTGTGCGCGCATAATGGTTTGTCCACTGGGCAGTCTCACTTGCCTTCACCCGGCGAGCCGCCACTGGTTGTTAGATAAGTGTGCGCGCATAATGGTTTGTCCACTAGGCAGTCTCACTTGCCTTCACCCGGCGAACCGCCACTGGTTGTTCGATAAGTGTGCGCGCATAATGGTTTGTCCACTGGGCAGTCTCACTTGCCTTCACCCGGCGAGCCGCCACTGGTTGTTAGATAAGTGTGCGCGCATAATGGTTTGTCCACTAGGCAGTCTCACTTGCCTTCACCCGGCGAACCGCCACTGGTTGTTCGATAAGTGTGCGCGCATAATGGTTTGTCCACTGGGCAGGCTCACTTGCCTTCACCCGGTGAGCCGCCACTGGTTGTTCGATAAGTGTGCGCGCATAATGGTTTGTCCACTGGGCAGGCTCACTTGCCTTCACCCGGTGAGCCGCCACTGGTTGTGAGATAAGTGTGCGCGCATAATGGTTTGTCCACTGGGCAGGCTCACTTGCCTTCACCCAGCGAGCCGCCACTTGTTAGATAAGTGTGCGCGCATAATGGTTTGTCCACTCGGCAGTCTCACTTGCCTTCACCCGGCGAGCGGCCACTTGTTAGATAAGTGTGCGCGCATAATGGTTTGTCCACTGGGCAGGCTCACTTGCCTTCACCCGGCGAGCCACCACTGGTTGTTAGATAAGTGTGCGCGCATAATGGTTTGTCCACTGGGCAGGCTCACTTGCCTTCACCCGGCGAGCCGCCACTGGTTGTTAGATAAGTGTGCGTGCATAATGGTTTGTCCACTAGGCAGGCTCACTTGCCTTCACCCGGCGAGCCGCCACTGGTTGTTAGATAAGTGTGCGCGCATAATGGTTTGTCCACTGGGCAGGCTCACTTGCCTTCACCCGGCGAGCCGCCACTGGTTGTTAGATAAGTGTGCGCGCATAATGGTTTGTCCACTGGGCAGTCTCACTTGCCTTCACCCGGCGAGCCGCCACTGGTTGTTAGATAAGTGTGCGCGCATAATGGTTTGTCCACTGGGCAGTCTCACTTGCCTTCACCCGGCGAGCCGCCACTGGTTGTTAGATAAGTGTGCGCGCATAATGGTTTGTCCACTTGGCAGTCTCACTTGCCTTCACCCGGCGAGCCGCCACTGGTTGTTAGATAAGTGTGCGCGCATAATGGTTTGTCCACTGGGCAGTCTCACTTGCCTTCACCCGGTGAGCCGCCACTGGTTGTGAGATAAGTGTGCGCGCATAATGGTTTGTCCACTGGGCAGGCTCACTTGCCTTCACCCAGCGAGCCGCCACTTGTTAGATAAGTGTGCGCGCTTAATGGTTTGTCCACTGGGCAGGCTCACTTGCCTTCACCCGGCGAGCCACCACTGGTTGTTAGATAAGTGTGCGCGCATAATGGTTTGTCCACTGGGCAGGCTCACTTGCCTTCACCCGGCGAGCCGCCACTGGTTGTTAGATAAGTGTGCGCGCATAATGGTTTGTCCACTAGGCAGGCTCACTTGCCTTCACCCGGCGAGCCGCCACTGGTTGTAAGATAAGTGTGCGCGCATAATGGTTTGTCCACTGGGCAGGCTCACTTGCCTTCACCCGGCGAGCCGCCACTGGTTGTTAGATAAGAGTGCGCGCATAATGGTTTGTCCACTGGGCAGTCTCACTTGCCTTCACCCGGCGAGCCGCCACTGGTTGTTAGATAAGTGTGCGCGCATAATGGTTTGTCCACTTGGCAGTCTCACTTGCCTTCACCCGGCGAGCCGCCACTGGTTGTTAGATAAGTGTGCGCGCATAATGGTTTGTCCACTGGGCAGTCTCACTTGCCTTCACCCGGCGAGCCGCCACTGGTTGTTAGATAAGTGTGCGCGCATAATGGTTTGTCCACTAGGCAGTCTCACTTGCCTTCACCCGGCGAGCCACCACTGGTTGTTAGATAAGTGTGCGCGCATAATGGTTTGTCCACTGGGCAGTCTCACTTGCCTTCACCCGGCGAGCCACCACTGGTTGTTAGATAAGTGTGCGCGCATAATGGTTTGTCCACTGGGCAGGCTTACTTGCCTTCACCCGGCGAGCCGCCACTGGTTGTTAGATAAGTGTGCGCGCATAATGGTTTGTCCACTTGGCAGGCTCACTTGCCTTCACCCGGCGAGCCGCCACTGGTTGTTAGATAAGTGAACGCGCATAATGGTTTGTCCACTGGGCAGGCTCACTTGCCTTCACCCTGCGACCCGCCACTGGTTGTTAGATAAGTGTGCGCGCATAATGGTTTGTCCACTGGGCAGGCTCACTTGCCTTCACCCTGCGACCCGCCACTGGTTGTTAGATAAGTGTGCGCGCATAATGGTTTGTCCACTAGGCAAGCACACTTGCCTTCACCCGGCGAGCCGCCAATGGTAGTTAGATAAGTGTGCGCGCATAATGGTTTGTCCACTGGGCAGGCTCACTTGCCTTCACCCTGCGACCCGCCACTGGTTGTTAGATAAGTGTGCGCGCATAATGGTTTGTCCACTGGGCAGTCTCACTTGGCTTCACCCGGCGAGCCGCCACTGGTTGTTAGATAAGTGTGCGCGCATAATGGTTTGTCCACTGGGCAGTCTCACTTGCCTTCACCCGGCGAGCCACCACTGGTTGTTAGATAAGTGTGCGCGCATAATGGTTTGTCCACTAGGCAGTCTCACTTGCCTTCACCCGGCGAGCCGCCACTGGTTGTTAGATAAGTGTGCGCGCATAATGGTTTGTCCACTGGGCAGTCTCACTTGCCTTCACCCGGCGAGCCACCACTGGTTGTTAGATTAGTGTGCGCGCATAATGGTTTGTCCACTGGGCAGGCTCACTTGCCTTCACCCGGCGAGCCGCCACTGGTTGTTAGTTAAGTGTGCGCGCAAAATGGTTTGTCCAATGGGCAGGCTAACTTGCCTTCACCCGGCGAGCCACCACTGGTTGTTAGATAAGTGTGCGCGCATAATGGTTTGTCCACTGGGCAGGCTCACTTGCCTTCACCCGGCGAGCCGCCACTGGTTGTTAGATAAGTGTGCGCGCATAATGGTTTGTCCACTGGGCAGTCTAACTTGCCTTCACCCGGCGAGCCGCCACTGGTTGTTAGATAAGTGTGCGCGCATAATGGTTTGTCCACTTGGCAGGCTCACTTGCCTTCACCCGGCGAGCCGCCACTGGTTGTGAGATAAGTGTGCGCGCATAATGGTTTGTCCACTGGGCAGTCTAACTTGCCTTCACCCGGCGAGCCGCCATTGGTTGTAAGATAAGTGTGCGCGCATAATGGGTTGTCCAATGGGCAGGCTCACTGGCCTTCACCCGGCGAGCCGCCACTGGTTGTTAGATAAGTGGGCGCGCATAATGGTTTGTCCACTTGGCAGGCTCACTTGCCTTCACCCGGCGAGCCGCCACTGGTTGTTAGATAAGTGTGCGCGCATAATGGTTTGTCCACTGGGCAGTCTAACTTGCCTTCACCCGGCGAGCCGCCACTGGTTGTTAGATAAGTGTGCGCGCATAATGGTTGGTCCAATGGGCAGGCTCACTTGCCTTCACCCGGCGAGCCGCCACTGGTTGTTAAATAAGTGTGCGCGCATAATGGTTTGTCCACTGGGCGGTCTCACTTGCCTTCACCCGGCGAGCCGCCACTGGTTGTTAGATAAGTGTGCGCGCATAATGGTTTGTCCACTGGGCAGTCTAACTTGCCTTCACCCTGCGACCCGCCACTGGTTGTTAGATAAGTGTGCGCGCATAATGGTTTGTCCACTGGGCAGGCTCACTTGCCTTCACCCGGCGAGCCGCCACTGGTTGTTAGATAAGTGTGCGCGCATAATGGTTTGTCCACTGGGCAGGCTCACTTGCCTTCAACCGGCGAGCCGCCACTGGTTGTTAGATAAGTGTGCGCGCATAATGGTTGGTCCACTGGGCAGTCTCACTTGCCTTCACCCGGCGAGCCGCCACTGGTTGTTAGATAAGTGTGCGCGCATAATGGTTTGTCTACTGGGCAGGCTCACTTGCCTTCACCCGGCGAGCCACCACTGGTTGTTAGATAAGTGTGCGCGCATAATGGTTTGTCCACTGGGCAGACTCACTTGCCTTCACCCGGCGAGCCGCCACTGGTTGTTAGATAAGTGTGCGCACATAATGGTTTGTCCACTGGGCAGGCTCACTTGCCTTCACCCGGCGAGCCGCCACTGGTTGTTAGATAAGTATGCGCGCATAATGGTTTGTCCACTAGGCAGGCTCACTTGCCTTCACCCGGTGAGCCGCCACTGGTTGTGAGATAAGTGTGCGCGCATAATGGTTTGTCCACTGGGCAGTCTCACTTGCCTTCACCCGGCGAGCCGCCACTGGTTGTTAGATAAGTGTGCGCGCTTATGGTTTGTTCACTGGGCAGTCTCACTTGCCTTCACCCGGCGAGCCGCCACTGGTTGTTATATAAGTGTGCGCGCATAATGGTTTGTCCACTAGGCAGGCTCACTTGCCTTCACCCGGTGAGCCGCCACTGGTTGTGAGATAAGTGTGCGCGCATAATGGTTTGTCCACTGGGCAGTCTCACTTGCCTTCACCCGGCGAGCCGCCACTGGTTGTTAGATAAGTGTGCGCGCTTATGGTTTGTTCACTGGGCAGTCTCACTTGCCTTCACCCGGCGAGCCGCCACTGGTTGTTATATAAGTGTGCGCGCACAATGGTTTGTCCACTGGGCAGGCTCACTTGCCTTCACCAGGCGAGCCACCACTGGTTGTTAGATAAGTGTGCGCGCATAATGGTTTGTCCACTGGGCAGTCTCACTTGCCTTCACCCGGCGAGCCGCCACTGGTTGTTAGATAAGTGTGCGCGCATAATGGTTTGTCCACTGGGCAGGCTCACTTGCCTTCACCCGGCGAGCCACCACTGGTTGTTAGATAAGTGTGCGCGCATAATGGTTTGTCCACTGGGCAGTCTAACTTGCCTTCACCCGGCGAGCCGCCACTGGTTGTTAGATAAGTGTGCGCGCATAATGGTTTGTCCACTGGGCAGTCTCACTTGGCTTCACCCGGCGAGCCGCCACTGGTTGTTAGATAAGTGTGCGCGCATAATGGTTTGTCCACTGGGCAGTCTCACTTGGCTTCACCCGGCGAGCCGCCACTGGTTGTTAGATAAGTGTGCGCGCATAATGGTTTGTCCACTGGGCAGGCTCACTTGCCTTCACCCGGCGAGCCGCCACTGGTTGTTAGATAAGTGTGCGCGCATAATGGTTTGTCCACTGGGCAGTCTCACTTGCCTTCACCCGGCGAGCCGCCACTGGTTGTTAGATAAGTGTGCGCGCATAATGGTTTGTCCACTGGGCAGTCTCACTTGCCTTCACCCGGCGAGCCGCCACTGGTTGTTAGAAAAGTGTGCGCGCATAATGGTTTGTCCACTTGGCAGTCTGACTTGGCTTCACCCGGCGAGCCGCCACTGGTTGTTAGATAAGTGTGCGCGCATAATGGTTTGTCCACTTGGCAGTCTAACTTGGCTTCACCCGGCGAGCCGCCACTGGTTGTAAGATAAGTGTGCGCGCATAATGGTTTGTCCTCTTGGCAGTCTAACTTGCCTTCACCCGGCGAGCCGACACTGGTTGTTAGATAAGTGTGCGCGCATAATGGTTTGTCCACTGGGCAGGCTCACTTGCCTTCACCCGGCGAGCCGCCACTGGTTGTTAGATAAGTGTGCGCGCATAATGGTTTGTCCACTGGGCAGTCTCACTTGCCTTCACCCGGCGAGCCGCCACTGGTTGTTAGATAAGTGTGCGCGCATAATGGTTTGTCCACTGGGCAGGCTCACTTGCCTTCACCCGGCGAGCCGCCACTGGTTGTTAGATAAGTGTGCGCGCATAATGGTTTGTCCACTGGGCAGGCTCACTTGCCTTCACCCGGCGAGCCGCCACTGGTTGTTAGATAAGTGTGCGCGCATAATGGTTTGTCCACTTGGCAGGCTCACTTGCCTTCACCCGGCGAGCCGCCACTGGTTGTTAGATAAGTGTGCGCGCATAATGGTTTGTCCACTGGGCAGTCTCACTTGCCTTCACCCGGCGAGCCGCCACTGGTTGTTAGATAAGTGTGCGCGCATAATGGTTTGTCCACTTGGCAGTCTAACTTGGCTTCACCCGGCGAGCCGCCACTGGTTGTTAGATAAGTGTGCGCGCATAATGGTTTGTCCACTGGGCAGTCTCACTTGCCTTCACCCGGCGAGCCGCCACTGGTTGTTAGATAAGTGTGCGCGCATAATGGTTTGTCCACTGGGCAGTCTAACTTGGCTTCACCCGGCGAGCCGCCACTGGTTGTTAGATAAGTGTGCGCGCATAATGGTTTGTCCACTTGGCAGTCTAACTTGGCTTTACCCGGCGAGCCGCCACTGGTTGTTAGATAAGTGTGCACGCATAATGGTTTGTCCACTGGGCAGGCTCACTTGCCTTCACCCGGCGAGCCGCCACTGGTTGTTAGATAAGTGTGCGCGCATAATGGTTTGTCCACATGGCAGTCTAACTTGGCTTCACCCGGCGAGCCGCCACTGGTTGTTAGATAAGTGTGCGCGCATAATGGTTTGTCCACTGGGCAGTCTCACTTGCCTTCACCCGGCGAGCCGCCACTGGTTGTTAGATAAGTGTGCGCGCATCATGGTTTGTCCACTGGGCAGTCTCACTTGCCTTCACCCGGCGAGCCGCCACTGGTTGTTAGATAAGTGTGCGCGCATAATGGTTTGTCCACTGGGCAGGCTAACTTGCCTTCACCCGGCGAGCCACCACTGGTTGTTAGATAAGTGTGCGCGCATAATGGTTTGTCCACTGGGCAGTCTAACTTGGCTTCACCCGGCGAGCCGCCACTGGTTGTTAGATAAGTGTGCGCGCATAATGGTTTGTCCACTGGGCAGTCTCACTTGCCTTCACCCGGCGAGCCGCCACTGGTTGTTAGATAAGTGTGCGCGCATAATGGTTTGTCCACTTGGCAGGCTCACTTGCCTTCACCCGGCGAGCCGCCACTGGTTGTTAGATAAGTGTGCGCGCATAATGGTTTGTCCACTGGGCAGGCTCACTTGCCTTCACCCGGCGAGCCGCCACTGGTTGTTAGATAAGTGTGCACGCATAATGGTTTGTCCACTGGGCAGTCTCACTTGCCTTCACCCGGCGAGCCGCCACTGGTTGTTAGAGAAGTGTGCGCGCATAATGGTTTGTTCACTTGGCAGGCTCACTTGCCTTCACCCGGCGAGCCGCCACTGGTTGTTAGATAAGTGTGCGCGCATAATGGTTTGTCCACTTGGCAGGCTCACTTGCCTTCACCCGGCGCGCCGCCACTGGTTGTTAGATAAGTGTGCGCGCATAATGGTTTGTCCACTGGGCAGGCTCACTTGCCTTCACCCGGCGAGCCACCACTGGTTGTTAGATAAGTGTGCGCGCATAATGGTTTGTCCACTGGGCAGTCTCACTTGCCTTCACCCGGCGAGTCGCCACTGGTTGTTAGATAAGTGTGCGCGCATAATGGTTTGTCCACTGGGCAGGCTCACTTGCCTTCACCCGGCGAGCCGCCACTGGTTGTTAGATAAGTGTGCGCGCATAATGGTTTGTCCACTGGGCAGTCTCACTTGCCTTCACCCGGCGAGCCACCACTGGTTGTTAGATAAGTGTGCGCGCATAATGGTTTGTCCACTGGGCAGGCTCACTTGCCTTCACCCGGTGAGCCGCCACTGGTTGTTAGATAAGTGTGCGCGCATAATGGTTTGTCCACTGGGCAGTCTCACTTGCCTTCACCCGGCGAGCCGCCACTGGTTGTTAGAGAAGTGTGCGCGCATAATGGTTTGTCCACTGGGCAGGCTCACTTGCCTTCACCCGGTGAGCCGCCACTGGTTGTTAGATAAGTGTGCGCGCATAATGGTTTGTCCACTGGGCAGGCTTACTTGCCTTCACCCGGCGAGCCGCCACTGGTTGTTAGATAAGTGTGCGCGCATAATGGTTTGTCCACTGGGCAGGCTCACTTGCCTTCACCCGGCGAGCCGCCACTGGTTGTTAGATAAGTGTGCACGCATAATGGTTTGTCCACTGGGCAGGCTCACTTGCCTTCACCCGGCGAGCCGCCACTGGTTGTTAGATAAGTGTGCGCGCATAATGGTTTGTCCACTGGGCAGTCTCACTTGCCTTCCCCCGGCGAGCCGCCACTGGTTGTTAGATAAGTGTGCGCGCATAATGGTTTGTCCACTGGGCAGGCTCACTTGCCTTCACCCGGTGAGCCGCCACTGGTTGTTAGATAAGTGTGCACGCATAATGGTTTGTCCACTGGGCAGTCTCATTTGGCTTCACCCGGCGAGCCGCCACTGGTTGTTAGATAAGTGTGCGCGCATAATGGTTTGTCCACTGAGCTTGTGTGTGCAAGGGTTGTGAGTGGAAGTGTAATGGTAGCCGTGCTGTCAGTTGCGGGTAGCACATAAAAGGAGACATTATTATGTCTGTGTACAATCTGCCGCATTAGACATAACCTAGTTGCAGCTAGACTGACTGGCAGAAATCCAAAACTCTGCAGCAATTCGAGTTATGAAAAATAGATGTAACTTCATTACAACACAGAGATTGCAAAACTCTCCGACAAAATTCGCCAAGTAACTTATAAAAAAAAAAACATCACAAACAGCATTTTATTATAAATGAAAATCATTTGTATTTATTGTCGACACATTCAGTTACAACTTACAAGAATTTATTTTTGTGTGGTGGGTGATGACGGGGGGTATTATATCGTTGCTATGACGGCTACTAAGTCACAGTTTACAACCATTAAACCTATAACATAATAATCTAATGTAGATAGATTGCAGTCAATTATCAGAAGTAAACAAAAAACAGCTTAAACCTGGAATCGAACCCGCAATCGTAATTTATTGGAAACATCAACCCAAAAGACCAACGACGTATACACTCTTTGTGATTCTCGCATTCAAATGACGAGAGGGGGATTACATAAAACTCTTGGAACGAATGAGCGCTGACTATTTATAGCACTAATCCGGCTCGTACCTTATGATTGAAGAAATCCATATCTCGGGCCAGCATTGCCGGTGGCGAGAATGGAAACCCCAACTCCCTTAATTAGAGTTGCCCGAATTCTATAGGTTATACCGTACGACATAATACAAATAATCTCGTTTCCTTGGCAAGTGTAACTATCAATGTCGTGTTGCGTTCATGGGATATTAATATTATTATACTTGAAGTAAGTTTCGTAGAGCGGTTTATTCGCTGCAATTGTCTATTAAGTATTAATTATACGCAATACTAGAGTCCTTGAAGGGAGTTCTTATTGGACGGGCAGACACAACGTCATAGCCAGTCTCACCGTCAGATAAAATGAAACAACAAACACAGGGAACATACTCTTCAAAACAGATCAATAGGCATTGACTAATGTACTTATTGCAAAGTCGTAGTACAACGACTTCGGTAATGCTTCCGTCACGGGTGGGTGAGCGGCAGCCAACCAGCGGCCGTGACTAATTCAAATACCTGCTCGGGTTAGAGATGAGGTAGAGGGCTCATGACGTCATCCCGCCTGTGTTAGCTGGCAGGCGAAAACGTACACAACATCTCGAGCCGAGCAGTCACGTGACGCTGGTCATATTTGAACAGGCGCGGTAAAGCGAGAGCTCGTAACGAGCACAAAATAACGTTTTTTGTCATCGTTTCTTTTTAAAACGTTAGAAACGTAAGACTAGACAATGAAATTCTTGCCTCGTATTGTTATAAATACAACAACGCCACTGTTTTTAAATATTATACCCACTTTAAAGCGTATTTCTATTTAAAAAACGAAAGATTTAAGAACTCACCATGCAAATAATACACAATAACAATGATTGTACTGTACTGTATTTATTAGTTGTAGTTCAGTTATCATACTGCCATGATAAGTAAAACAATCAACGCAAATAATAGGTAGGTAAATAGTAAGTTAGTCAATTAGGTAATGTACTGTATATTTTTCACATTAACAATTAACATATGAGTAAATATACCAATAATATAAAGTAACCAATTAATATTAAATGTTCAAATAGTATCAATATGTTTACAAGAAAATTAAAGTGATGATAACATACAAAAATAATTACCTTCCCAAAACATTATTTAATATGTTTAGTATTCTGTACATGTACTGTATTTTCTTATTTTGTTGTTTGTTTGGCCCCTTATTTTACAAATCGTTCCTTGCAGCCAAGCGCACAACGAAATTGCTGTCACATACCTTACTAGCAACACTAGCAAGGTATTTGACTCTGCTCTAAGATTTGACTCAGCCGCTGCATTACTGCACTTGAACGCGCAAGCGCACACGTCACGACCATAGCTCTGCCATTGGCTAAGCCCGGCAGAGTAACGTGACACTGGTCAGGCAGCAGCGGAGATGTTGTGGACGGGTGTAGTGACGTCATGCGCCATCTACCTATCTCTGCTCTAAGGGTTGGCCGAGACCGTAAACACGTCATTGATTGATGACGTAAGCGTTCCAGTAGTTGCTGTACGACTACTATAGGTAGTAGAAATACCTGCTTTTTTAACAGTGTCCTCTAATCCCGACGGGGCAATAAGAGCTTTATTGTCACTTGAGGACTACATGGGGATGTAAGTGTGTCTATACACTTTTAGGAAGAGTATAAAGAAAACGCCCACGCTCCACGAATTGGCGAGAAGTATACTGCGTTGACTAGTCACGTGAGGCTTATGAAATACCTCTCCTCCTACCCCTCTTGTCCTACGCCGGGTTAGGACGTGTTATGTGAGAAGTATACTGCGTTGACTAGTCACGTGAGGCTTCTTAAATACCTCTCCTCCTACCCCTCATGTCCTACGCCGGGTTAGGACGTGTTATGTGAGAAGTATACTGCGTTGACTAGTCACGTGAGGCTTCTTAAATACCTCACCTCCTACCCCTCTTGTCCTACACCGGGTTAGGACGTGTTATGTGAGAAGTATACTGCGTTGCCTAGTCACGTGAGGCTTCTTAAATACCTCACCTCCTACCCCTCTTGTCCTACGCCGGGTTAGGACGTGTTATGTGAGAAGTATACTGCGTTGACTAGTCACGTGAGGCTTCTTAAATACCTCTCCTCCTACCCCTCTTGTCCTACGCCGGGTTAAGACGTGTTATGTGAGAAGTATACTGCGTAGCCTAGTCACGTGAGGCTTCTTAAATACCTCTCCTCCTACCCCTCTTGTCCTACGCCGGGTTAGGACGTGTTATGTGAGAAGTATACTGCGTTGACTAGTCACGTGAGGCTTCTTAAATACCTCTCCTCCTACCCCTCTTGTCCTACGCCGGGTTAGGACGTGTTATGTAGGAAGTATACTGCGTAGCCTAGTCACGTGAGGCTTCTTAAATACCTCTCCACCTACCTCTCTTGTCCTACGCCGGGTTAGGACGTGTTATGTGAGAAGTATACTGCGTAGCCTAGTCACGTGAGGCTTCTTAAATACCTCTCCACCTACCTCTCTTGTCCTACGCCGGGTTAGGACGTGTTATGTGAGAAGTATACTGCGTTGACTAGTCACGTGAGGCTTCTTAAATACCTCTCCTCCTACCCCTCTTTTCCTACGCCGGGTTAGGACGTGTTATGTGAGAAGTATACTGCGTTGCCTAGTCACGTGAGGCTTTTTAAATACCTCTCCACCTACCTCTCTTGTCCTACGCCGGGTTAGGACGTGTTATGTGAGAAGTATACTGCGTAGCCTAGTCACGTGAGGCTTCTTAAATACCTCTCCTCCTACCCCTCTTGTCCTACGCCGGGTTAGGACGTGTTATGTGAGAAGTATACTGCGTTGCCTAGTCACGTGAGGCTTCTTAAATACCTCTCCACCTACCTCTCTTGTCCTACGCCGGGTTAGGACGTGTTATGTGAGAAGTATACTGCGTAGCCTAGTCACGTGAGGCTTCTTAAATACCTCTCCACCTACCTCTCTTGTCCTACGCCGGGTTAGGACGTGTTATGTGAGAAGTATACTGCGTTGACTAGTCACGTGAGGCTTCTTAAATACCTCTCCACCTACCCCTCTTGTCCTACGCCGGGTTAGGACATGTGTTATGTGAGAAGTATACTGCGTAGCCTAGTCACGTGAGGCTTCTTAAATACCTCTCCACCTACCCCTCTTGTCCTACGCCGGGTTAGGACGTGTTATGTGAGAAGAATACTGCGTAGCCTAGTCACGTGAGGCTTTTGAAATACCTCTCCACCTACCCCTCTTGTCCTACGCCGGGCTAGGACGTGTTATGTGAGAATTATACTGCGTTGACTAGTCACGTGAGGCTTCTTAAATACCTCTCCACCTACCCCTCATGTCCTACGCCGGGTTAGGACGTGTTATGTGAGAAGTTTACTGCGTTGACTAGTCACGTGAGGCTTCTTAAATACCTCTCCTCCTACCCCTCATGTCCTACGCCGGGTTAGGACGTGTTATGTGAGAAGTATACTGCGTTGACTAGTCACGTGAGGCTTCTTAAATACCTCTCCTCCTACCTCTCTTGTCCTACGCCGGGTTAGGACGTGTTATGTGAGAAGTATACTGCGTTAACTAGTCACGTGAGGCTTCTGAAATACCTCTCCACCTACCTCTCTTGTCCTACGCCGGGTTAGGACGTGTTATGTGAGAAGTATACTGCGTAGGCTAGTCACGTGAGGCTTCTTAAATACCTCTCCTCCTACCTCTCTTGTCCTACGCCGGGTTAGGACGTGTTATGTGAGAAGTATACTGCGTAGCCTAGTCACGTGAGGCTTCTGAAATACCTCTCCTCCTACCCCTCATGTCCTACGCCGGGTTAGGACGTGTTATGTGAGAAGTATACTGCGTTGACTAGTCACGTGAGGCTTCTTAAATACCTCTCCTCCTACCCCTCATGTCCTACGCCGGGTTAGGACGTGTTATGTGAGAAGTATACTGCGTTGACTAGTCACGTGAGGCTTCTGAAATACCTCTCCTCCTACCTCTCTTGTCCTACGCCAGGCTAGGACGTGTTATGTGAGAAGTATACTGCGTTGACTGGTCACGTGAGGCTTCTTAAATACCTCTCCTCCTACCCCTCATGTCCTACGCCGGGTTGGGACGTGTTATGTGAGAAGTATACTGCGTAGCCTAGTCACGTGAGGCTTCTTACATACCTCTCCTCCTACCCCTCATGTCCTACGCCGGGTTAGGACGTGTTATGTGAGAAGTATACTGCGTTGACTAGTCACGTGAGGCTTCTTAAATACCTCTCCTCCTACCCCTCATGTCCTACGCCGGGTTAGGACGTGTTATGTGAGAAGTATACTGCGTTGACTAGTCACGTGAGGCTTCTGAAATACCTCTCCTCCTACCTCTCTTGTCCTACGCCGGGCTAGGACGTGTTATGTGAGAAGTATACTGCGTTGACTAGTCACGTGAGGCTTCTTAAATACCTCTCCTCCTACCCCTCATGTCCTACGCCGGGTTAGGACGTGTTATGTGAGAAGTATACTGCGTAGCCTAGTCACGTGAGGCTTCTTACATACCTCTCCTCCTACCCCTCATGTCCTACGCCGGGTTAGGACGTGTTATGTGAGAAGTATACTGCGTTGACTAGTCACGTGAGGCTTCTGAAATACCTCTTCACCTACCTCTCTTGTCCTACGCCGGGTTAGGACGTGTTATGTGAGAAGTATACTGCGTTGACTAGTCACGTGAGGCTTCTGAAATTCCTTTTTTTCTACCCCTCTTGTCCTACGCCGGGTTAGGACGTGTTATGTGAGAAGTATACTGCGTAGCCTAGTCACGTGAGGCTTCTAAAATACCTCTCCTCCTACCCCTCATGTCCTACGCCGGGTTAGGACGTGTTATGTGAGAAGTATACTACGTTGCCTAGTCACGTGAGGCTTCTGAAATACCTCTCCTCCTACCCCTCATGTCCTACGCCGGGTTAGGACGTGTTATGTGAGAAGTATACTGCGTTGCCTAGTCACGTGAGGCTTCTTAAATACCTCTCCTCCTACCCCTCATGTCCTACGCCGGGTTAGGACGTGTTATGTGAGAAGTATACTGCGTAGCCTAGTCACGTGAGGCTTCTGAAATACCTCTCCTCCTACCCCTCATGTCCTACGCCGGGTTAGGACGTGTTATGTGAGAAGTATACTGCGTAGCCTAGTCACGTGAGGCTTCTGAAATACCTCTTCTCCTACCCCTCATGTCCTACGCCGGGTTAGGACGTGTTATGTGAGAAGTATACTGCGTAGCCTAGTCACGTGAGGCTTCTTAAATACCTCTCCTCCTACCTCTCTTGTCCTACGCCGGGCTAGGACGTGTTATGTGAGAAGTATACTGCGTAGCCTAGTCACGTGAGGCTTCTTAAATACCTCTCATTCTACCCCTCTTGTCCTACGCCGGGTTAGGACGTGTTATGTGAGAAGTATACTGCGTAGCCTAGTCACGTGAGGCTTCTGAAATACCTCTCCTCCTACCCCTCATGTCCTACGCCGGGTTAGGACGTGTTATGTGAGAAGTATACTGCGTAGCCTAGTCACGTGAGGCTTCTTAAATACCTCTCCTCCTACCTCTCTTGTCCTACGCCGGGTTAGGACGTGTTATGTGAGAAGTATACTGCGTTGACTAGTCACGTGAGGCTTCTTAAATACCTCTCCTCCTACCTCTCTTGTCCTACGCCGCGGTACGACGTATTATGTGAGAAGTATACTGCGTTGCCTAGTCACGTGAGGCTTCTTAAATACCTCTCCTCCTACCTCTCTTGTCCTACGCCGGGTTAGGACGTGTTATGTGAGAAGTATACTGCGTTGACTAGTCACGTGAGGCTTTTTAAATACCTCTCCTCCTACCCCTCTTGTCCTACGCCGGGTTAGGACGTGTTATGTGAGAAGTATACTGCGTTGACTAGTCACGTGAGGCTTCTGAAATACCTCTCCTCCTACCCCTCTTGTCCTACGCCGGGTTAGGACGTGTTATGTGAGAAGTATACTGCGTTGACTAGTCACGTGAGGCTTCTGAAATACCTCTCCACCTACCCCTCATGTCCTACGCCGGGTTAGGACGTGTTATGTGAGAAGTATACTGCGTTGACTAGTCACGTGAGGCTTCTGAAATACCTCTTCTCCTACCCCTCATGTCCTACGCCGGGTTAGGACGTGTTATGTGAGAAGTATACTGCGTAGCCTAGTCACGTGAGGCTTCTTAAATACCTCTCCTCCTACCTCTCTTGTCCTACGCCGGGTTAGGACGTGTTATGTGAGAAGTATACTGCGTTGACTAGTCACGTGAGGCTTCTTAAATACCTCTCCTCCTACCTCTCTTGTCCTACGCCGGGGTACGACGTATTATGTGAGAAGTATACTGCGTTGCCTAGTCACGTGAGGCTTCTGAAATACCTCTCCTCCTACCTCTCTTGTCCTACGCCGGGTTAGGACGTGTTATGTGAGAAGTATACTGCGTAGCCTAGTCACGTGAGGCTTTTTAAATACCTCTTCTCCTACCTCTCTTGTCCTACGCCGGGTTACGACGTATTATGTGAGAAGTATACTGCGTTACCTAGTCACGTGAGGCTTCTTAAATACCTCTCCTCCTACCCCTCTTGTCCTACGCCGGGTTAGGACGTATTACGTGAGAAGTATACTGCGTTGACTAGTCACGTGAGGCTTCTTAAATACCTCTCCTCCTACCCCTCTTGTCCTACGCCGGGTTAGGACGTGATATGTGCTTTGGTCTTGATGAGATAGTTGTGTCCGGGCTTGTTCTACGATCGCACCACCGCACAAAGCTCGGAGGAGAAAGCTCTGTTTGACCTTCATAGGGTCAAACTGACCTTAGGACAGAATGGCTCAGTGCTGTAGCCTATAGCACACAAGCCTCATTCCGGAGGTCGCCGGTTCCATTTCCACAACTGGCAATTCTGACATATGTTTTCCGAGGGTTCTTCCATCATTAGGCGAGTACTGCGATTAAATAATTACAGCCAATTAACATTCCTCCCAAGTCCCAACTATCCTGCTTCATATATCTAGAGGAGCTATTTGTATTATACATGAGACAAATTCTTACCTTGAAACTAAATGGCGATTAAAGCTAATACAGCGCTTCTAAGGAGCCTCCTCTAGGGAGCCTTTACTAACAACGCAATATGTATAGTCTCCATAGCCCCCTCATATGCGCCATTCCCTATTAAGCAATAAAATAATCAACAATTTACAGGTGAACTCGTCATTGCTATAATTTATTTTCGTACTATAAGAAAAAAAATCTAGCCTTTATTTACTATCCAAGTTGTGGAGAAGTGTTTCAGGTAAAAACAAGTCTACGCCTGGGTTCGAATTTGGCCCAGAGTGACTCTGCTAGCCGTAAGAGGATAGGAAATAAGAATCCCTACCATAAACAAATATTAATGAAAATCATCTACTTGCCCATTTCCTCCAATCATCCGCTGACGTCATATGACCTACTTGTCGAGTCCACCGAGTAATCAAAGCAATCAATCAACGAGAAAAGTCGTTACGTTCCACGTGCCTCGTCAACACTGGCGTGGTAGCTGAAACTACGGTGCTAACTGTGGAATGGTGTCACCGTCTTACTGCGATTGGAAGAGTTACTCATTACTCCATCTTGAAAGAAACATTGACAACCTTTGTTTTGATACAGCAGACAAAAGTTTATTTTCCTTTACATTTTTTGAAAAGAAAAGCGAAACATTACGTTAATCAAAAAGTATAGAGTAATTCCTGTCTTGTATGTCTTGTATAATGTCTAGTAGGAGACTTTTGTTAGAACAGTACCAGAACATATTCAATGGGAATATTCATGTATTATACACAAAATAGAAATGTGAAGGGAGGTGACAAACAAAATAATAATATGCCGCCAGACTACCAGTAGTCATTGTGACATTAATAGTCGCAGTCTCACTGACTGTAGCACCAGCAATAGCCATTGCGTCCGTTATAACCACGGTGTCAGCAATAGTTATAGGACCAACCATAGCAACTGCGTCAGGACTTAGCACAGGGTCAGTAATAGTCGCAGTCTCACTGACTGTAGCACCAGCAATAGCCATTGCGTCCGTAATAACCACGGTGTCAGCAATAGTTATAGGACCAACCATAGCAACTGCGTCAGGACTTAGCACAGGGTCAGTAATAGTCGCAGTCTCACTGACTGTAGCACCAGCAATAGCCATTGCGTCCGTTATAACCACGGTGTCAGCAATAGTTATAGGACCAACCATAGCAACTGCGTCAGGACTTAGCACAGGGTCAGTAATAGTCGCAGTCTCACTGACTGTAGCACCAGCAATAGCCATTGCGTCCGTTATAACCACGGTGTCAGCAATAGTTATAGGATCAACCATAGCAACTGCGTCAGGACTTAGCACAGGGTCAGTAATAGTCGCAGTCTCACTGACTGTAGCACCAGCAATAGCCATTGCGTCCGTAATAACCACGGTGTCAGCAATAGTTATAGGATCAACCATAGCAACTGCGTCAGGACTTAGCACAGGGTCAGTAATAGTCGCAGTCTCACTGACTGTAGCACCAGCAATAGCCATTGCGTCCGTTATAACCTCGGTGTCAGCAATAGTTATAGGATCAACCATAGCAACTGCGTCAGGACTTAGCACAGGGTCAGTAATAGTCGCAGTCTCACTGACTGTAGCACCAGCAATAGCCATTGCGTCCGTAATAACCTCGGTGTCAGCAATAGTTATAGGATCAACCATAGCAACTGCGTCAGGACTTAGCACAGGGTCAGTAATAGTCGCAGTCTCACTGACTGTAGCACCAGCAATAGCCATTGCGTCCGTAATAACCTCGGTGTCAGCAATAGTTATAGGATCAACCATAGCAACTGCGTCAGGACTTAGCACAGGGTCAGTAATAGTCGCAGTCTCACTGACTGTAGCACCAGCAATAGCCATTGCGTCCGTAATAACCTCGGTGTCAGCAATAGTTATAGGATCAACCATAGCAACTGCATCAGGACTTAGCACGGTGTCAGTAATAGTCCCAGTGCCAGTAAAATCCATTGTGTCACTGTCAGAAATGTTCATTGTGTCAGTAATAACCAGAGTGTTCCGAGGTAAAGTGACAGCGAGGTTATCAGAAATAGCCACAGTGGGATACTTGAGTGTGAGTCTTCCTGGCATAATGCTACAATTCGTGTTGAGTGGCCGTAATGCCTGCATAGCAACGTCATCTATCTCGGTGAGTACTTCAATGCAACAGTGGACCAAGTAGTTGTATCGCGTATTTTGATGAACAACACTCAACAAGTTGGAAATGCTCAACCTCACTGACAGACAAACTACTTCGTGCGCAACAGACAATCTCTTGACCTGTCTCTCAAGCAACGCATCGACTCTACTTAGCGAATTGCAAGCATTTTATTTCGTATGCTATTATTTCTATTCAATGAAAAGACTCTTGAAATATTTTTGTCAGTTCTCCTACTTCGTGAAATATTGGAAAAGGGGTTTGAATCTTTCAAAGTGGTTTTGTGTGGACGACGATATAGATGGACTTAGTGATGGCGCAATTATAAAGACCCCAACTACCCTCAGGCGCCCTGTTTGATTTGTAACGTTGTTGACGATGATGGTATTATTATGGCCTTATCTGTCATACAACAAAGTTCGAGAATCAATTTAAAATAGCTAATGTATTTTAATGGCAGTATGATAAGTTGTTATTTAACTGTATAAATCCGAAGGTTGCCAAAATGAATGACTGAACTGTATTCCAACACGACCACACTCAGCGCGTTTTCAATTATCGCTATTAAATCATTCAATTACGTTGTAACTTCAAGAAGACATTGTTTCAACGATATGATGAAAATTAACAATCAATGTTACTCTAAGACACACTTTACGTAGATGCATCAATAGTTGGTGTATATGGTGGTAAATTGGTCCCACACTCTACAGCAACCTTGTGAATGCTTTCGTCATAAATGAGTTGAGTAGGAGCCAATCAGCAAATATCAACAAATATCAGTATTTGGAAGAGTTGCCCACTCTTTCAAATACTGATATTTGTTTAGACAATGCCGCACACATCTGTGACGTCAGCATCAACAAGGTTACTGTCTAACGATTTGAATAACTGTTTTTAAGGAATGTAATTCATTTGCTTTTAATATCGACTGTGGTTTTGTCGAATTTGGTAGTTCGGTTCTATGTGAGAAAGAGAGAGAGAGAGAGAGAGAGAGAGAGAGAGAGAGAGAGAGAGAGAGAGAGAGAGAGAGAGAGAGAGAGAGAGAGAGAGAGAGAGAGAGAGAGAGAGCAATACATAATATGGGGATGCCTTGGAGCAGTATTTGGCGTTTACAACACAATTTTTCGCTGTGTTTGCAGAACTTGTAATGACACCAATCTCTACGACGAGAAAGGAGCTTGCAACAATATTGGGAAGTATGTATGCAACAAATTATGTTTCAACATTTTCAATGAAAAGCAAACCACGCATCCCCGATTGGTTCCGAATGTGTCGTAAATCCATTAGAATTGATTATCTCGCAATACGCGTGCATCTCTCGCACGCACTTTGTAGAGGCGATATATTCACGGCACGCACGCACGCACATTGACATGGGACGTAAATCAATCGTAATCAATCAAACTCTGTTCCGCCACTTAGTACATACACCATTCAGTCAATTCCTGTATTCCTGATACTTTATTGAACTTGCGTTACGCACACCACCACGTATTATATAATGCATTCGTTAGTGCAGCACTATACAGTACTAACGTTGCACTAACAATTTCAAACATTAAGTGCCGTTTTTCATAAACCGACCGTATTTTTTTCAAGTTGCACATACTTTGAACGAAACCAGCACCAATGAAGATACTTACAGCACTATAACGTAGCACTGCCACTAACCAATCCAATATAAAATAGCGAACACCGTAACAACCTACTTGTATTCACGTACAATTAGGACGCCTCTCAGCTGATCACAGGCCAGAGCCATCACAACGCGTTTCTTGTTGCGTTACTGCTCAAGCGTTGTCATCATTGTGCAGACAGATTGATAGTTTATTTGTTACAACACATGTCCTAGGTTATCTGTTACGCGTTATTTAATCCTGGTCCCCGGATGGTCCAGCTCTTTTGCAGGTATACTTGCATGGCATTTATAATTCATAAAGTATCAGTACATCTGCATTTACTTAGAATCTCATATAAAAATAGATATACATTTTAATCAATCAATTATTCACGTTATAATTTGATAAATTTCGTTATTAATTATATATTAATTTAATACTGAATAATTATGATTTTGACTATGATTATGATAATTATTATGATTATTGTTATAACTACATGTATTTTTACTA
>OX246738.1:80991552-81004052 GCA_945910005.1 Isoperla grammatica
GGCAATTCGTCTTTTGCCGACATATACATCTAGGGGCACCCTTTGTGACCAAGGTGACAGTTGTTTGCATGTTATTTCCCGTACAGAAAACAAATCCAAAGCAACAATGGGTCAAACAAAACACAAATACAAAATAGGTAAGGCATGACTTTCATTTCACTTTTCACCCGATGTGGTTCATACTTTATACTACTCGTATCTTCGAGATATGATTTTATGTAGGCTATATAAATCCACCGATAAATCTCAAAGGTCGAATATATTGGTATGTACCGAATTCACGCGCCCACCAACGAACCCTTACCACCCGTGTATTCGCGCGTCTAATGCTGAACGTTCGTAGTTCAAATTTTGGTTCACTCTTGTACCTGTAGTCTGTACCTCTACTACGTCCACTAATTGGCAGGCGCGTAGCAAAGGGTGAGGGGGCAATTAAACCCCCCACACTACTCTCTGACCCCCTCCCTGGAAAACCACTTGGTCTACAATTAACATAGTTTGAGTTTTGAGCTATCCTCATTTACAAAAAAACGTTTGAAGATTGTTTTTATTTTCAATTTAAATATATGCAATCACAGTAAAAAGAACACAATTTATTTGCATTTTAAAATTAATTTGTTTGTAATGAAGGCACAGTAGCAAAGCAGATACAGGGTGGGGGGGAGAGCGATCTACCCATCGCTCCCCATGATTGTCCGACCAAAGGACTACATATGGGTATAAGACTTGCACTCCTTACCCCCACACCCCTTTAACTTTTAAATGGTATCAGTTGTAATAATAAGTTTAACTCACAAAAATCCTTCTGAGTGAATAATGAATTAATCTAGAAGTCATTTCCGGGCACTTGATAAGAGAATTTCGTATAACGTTTTTGCGTCCAGCTGCTGGGGCTTTGCCCCGAACCTCTTAATTCGTTCATTACAAGATTACCACAGCAAGCGTCCCAAATACCCGAAAAAAACACTAGTGGGATGAAATTTTGGGCTCCCACTGCTGCAAAAACCAAAATTAAGTACTAATAACATCCTGATTCAATTTTGTGTTAATAGTATACATACAGAGCACATTTATGTCATCAAGCATTTGTCGAGCTGTGGTGACTTTTGAAACTGGTAGAAACGTTAAATGGATTCCTGCGGGAAAAGTTGCAAAAGTTGAAAACTAATTTACTACGGCAAATAGCATGCTAAACGATTCTACAACCTATAATGAAATTGTTATGCAAATTGTGTAATTCGTGACCGCCCCCCCCCCCCCCCCCATTTAAAATAAAGGTGTTCGCGCCTTCTATTTGCTTCTTCGTACAACGAGTCACATACACCTGAGAAAATAATCAGCGAATTACAAATAAATATCACTTTAGTTTCACCATTCCTATTATGAACTTAATAGAACGATTAGTTTATTAATCTATGTATAAACGAGTACGTGGTTTACTATCAACACAACGGTATAGGAAATATTCTTTTAAACCACGGAATAAAACAGACATCTTTGTAATCCCGCCACGGTAAGAAGTCAGATCGGGCCCTGTGATTGGCTGACACGCTCTGCCTCGGCGCACGAACCAATGAGCGCGCGGCGCGAAATCCAGGGATACCGTATGACAGGTAGAGTGCGCTGTGAGCGATGACGTTCAGTTTACCTATTATATCTAGCTTAACTTCAGTTAAGAGCTACAAATGTTACATTTCTAATACATTATTTACAGTTATTTTGATTAAAGCCATATTTAAGCACTTAAAAGTTAATTTTAAATACGTTTTATGTAACTAAAATAACAATCAGCTGAAGAATCCAAAAAACAAGTGAAACCTGGTACAATGGTTGATGGAATAACACAGTCTACCACACTCTTCACGCGCGGGTAAGGTTAAGCCGTCCCACAGCCATCTGTATTTACACGACATCATAACTGTATGCGTCATGTGAGGGGCATACTGTCATTTGTGTGAACAGGAACGCTCGCAGCGCTGCTGTCATACGGTCTCCCATATGATTGAAGGCTGATGGATGAAGGCTGGCGCTGTTAGTGGGATAATGTCGCAGTGCAAAGCCCAATAGATGATATGATCAAACGTGTTTGATTTTTTCTCTTCGAAGATGCAACATTTTGACTTCGATTCCTTGCATTTGCTGGTGTAGTCTCATTAATACCATTCTTCTCCCTGGGCTCAATTTCTAGCAATGCCTAGCCAATATTTTAGCAAATATGAGTGCAAATGCACATGAAAGGTTATGGCGTGTCATTATTATGAAGGTCTAAAACTTTTAACAGGTGTATCAACTAAAGCCACTGCCTTCTTGAACCAGAAACTTGAAGAAAAACATTTTTGGACATGGCTGTTTTTGAAAATAAAAAAACTGGCGGTTAAATCAAATACTTGGATTTGGCCATGTTTGAAAGTTATAAATCATGGCCGTTTCTGAAACACACCATACTCACAATTGGCCTCTTTTGAACACTACTGAAAAGTTAGAACCACTCCCAAGCAACCAAATGGCCGCTTTTGAATGCCATATTTATGCACATACATGCAGATGAAGATATTTGACCACATTGCACCAAAAACACGTTTTTTATAGTTTGGACTTGGCCGGTTTTGAATCTAGCCAACTCAGTTGATGTGTCAGTCAAAGCCTCAAAGGACATCTGCAATATTGCAACAATGCAGTGTCGGAAGAACGTAAACAAATGTTTACAGAGTACTTCAGTATGGCTACCGTGCGATACCGGAAATGACGTTAATGCAAGGGCAGATGTCCTTTGATTGACATATTCTGGAACCAACGGCATTAAATGGCACTAATTCAGCACTAAGTATTTGTGGAGTTTTAATAAGTTCGGATAAATGGGGGTGCTGGCACCCCCAATGGTTTGTTATGAATAACTGTTGAAACAAAGCAGCACTAATTCTAGTTTTAACGGCACTAAATAGCACTAATTTAGCACTAATTAATTGTGCAGTTTGAGCGAGATCGGATGAATCCGGGGGGTGCTACGTGAAGTTGGCACCCCCCACAGACATATCGCTATAACTTCGTTAATAATGCAGCACTAATTCTGAAATAAACGGCACTAAATGGCACTAATATAGCACTAATTCATGGCATGAACAGTGAGCGAATTGGAGAAATGGGGGGTGCCAACTTCACGGACCTCCATTGAAGTTAGATGCACATACTATGCATGGCGAATGGCGTGTACAACGAGACCTTTCTCAAACTACTTTTGGAATTTCGATAACTTTAATAATAGACTTCTTATTTATAGATTCTTATGTGTAGATTTTAATTATGTTTCACTAAAATTCCCTGTTCTCTGAAGAGGTGGGAGCGAGGGATTATGCTCTTTTTCACATCCTACTTCAGCTTGCGTGGGTCCAGCCGGTTGGTGCGGGGTGCTGTGGTGTTGTGCGCTCACCCGCGAACGTGTGTCGAAGCTGCGGAACGGCCCCAGTTTGGGTCCTGTGTCCTCGGGTGTTTGTCAGTACAAGTGTCCGTGCTTTCGTGACTGACCTAACCTGAGTTTTGTTGAGTTATTCGAAAAAATATTTATATAATATGATATATACGATATTATAAATTGCGAGCGCCGAATGGCGTGAAGTGAAGTATACGTGTTGTCGTGGGAAGTCATCAAGCTCTATACATTATAGATGAAAACCCTCACGTATTCTCAACACAGCGAAGGGACGATCTCCTAATTCCTATAATCCAGGATTCGGAAATCCAGCGCTTTCTTGCTATGGAGGGCCGTCTCAAGAAACCTGTGTAGGCGGATGATTTACGTCCATCCTCCAAAGCAGGCACCATCAACAGAGCTTCGAGGACGGTGATTCCTTGTGGCCACACAGTGCTTGTGCGGGCCGGCCTTTTCACGTTCGGGCCAAGGCTCAACCTATTGTTTCGGGCTCGGGCTCGGGCCTCTTGCTTTTTTTTAGTGCTTTTCCTCCTTACCTGTCCTCTCTGAGTCGTTCCATAAGAACGTGTAAATTACATGGGGAGGACACAACCACTATGAAAGCGGTAAGGGCACAATTAACACAAGAAAATATTTTTTTCAAAGTCAGTCGGACAAAGGAAGAAAAGGGGTGAAGCGTCATAGGCATGGCTAGCCGGCTTAGGTAGACCCGAGGTCCAAGTGATGGTAGGAACTTCCCACCCCCTTACCGACTCTATAGTTGGTATACAGGGACAGATATTGACTGATTAACATAACACATTAAAACAACATATGGACAGAAGAAGGGAAGAGGGTGAGGAGGCCTGGATGGTTTTCCGGGATCTAACAATGACCACATCAGCATTACCAAATGTGCCCCCTTTAGATGACTAACTCTAGGTATGTTTGGGTGGACTGTTAAGAAAGTTGTGAAGAAATGTTCGAGGGCCATTAGTAGGACACAATTTCCTTTATGACAGGAAAACATTCGAATAACCGTCATTCAGGATTGCCGCTGTACGAAATCAATCCGGCGACCTCACGAATTAGAGACCTATGAACCATCGTTATCGGAATCGGTACGTAATTCGTGGAAGGTGATACATCACTAGAGCTCAAGTACCCCCTGAGGCTTATTACACGAGTTACTCAGGGGGGTAAAACTATAAAAATACGACTAAAGCTAGATTTGTCATTATTAACACTGATATGGAATCATAACTCTGTTATATTTATCCGTGGGGCTCTAAAATAAATAGTTTATACGAAACAAATAAACAGAAAAGTGCAAAATCTGGGCACCCCTGGATGCCACACCCCCGACTTTAAAAGTAGCTAACAACGTAATTTTTACTTAAAATATATCGCGCTACCTAATTATTAAAGATGTTTTGTAAAACGGTAATATTTGACCATTTTAGGGACATAACCCTAAAATCAAAATTTTGCTTTCCGGGCAATATGGGAGTTCACAAAATATGGATTAAACTAAATTTGTAATTCTAAATACGAATCTGAAATTATGTTGGCAATGTATTTATTGGTTTAGCTGTAAAAAAATATTGTAATAATTAAATCAACAGAAAAATGCAACATCTGGGCACCCCTGGGTGCCATACCCAGGACTTAAAAAGTGACCAACAAACTAATTTTTACTTAAAATATACGACTCTACCTAATTATTGAAGATTTTTTGAAAAGGATATGATTTGACCATTTTAGGGACATGGCCCCAAAATCAAAATTTTGATTTCCGGAGAATATTGGAGTTCAAAAAAATGAATAAAACTAAATTTGTAATTCTAAACACGAATATGAAATCATATTTGTAATTTGTTTATTGGTTTGGCTGTAAACAAATAATTTATGGTCACAAATTCAGCATAATTCACCCTTTGGACACCCCTGGGTGCCACACCCACCACTGGCCATGTGGCCAACAAGTCAAATCTACTCCAAATTCATCACTCTATCATAATATATAGGTCTCCAAAATTCCACAGGGGGGGGGGGGGGGGGGAGAGGGTCTCACTAATGGTGTGTTCCGGGAGGGTGATGACTCGGAAACGCTACCGATGGAACTCTTTTTCTAAACTTCTGAAATTATACTTCGTGGGGGTATCTGCATCGTACCACATATTTGAAATTTTCAAACTGAACACTTTAGTAGCATTGTTAGCGCTGAAAGTACAGAATAATTTTGTTTATTTTGAAATATGTGGGGGGGTTTGTCCACTTTTTTGTGAAAACTAAAATTTTCGGTGAAAATACACTTTTCAAATTATACATCGTGAAACGGGAGGGAAGTATAGTAATCAGAGATTTGGGGTTTCGATTTTTGGATTCCTCATTAAAGTCTCGTACATCTCGATGAACTCAAAGTACAAAATCTCCTGAACACGAGCGGAGGTGTCATCTTAAGCGCGAATGTCCTCGTTTCGCGCGCTACTTGGTAGCGTGCTCGCCGCCTGCCGCGTGGATCAAGTCTTCTGTCTCTCTCTTTGGATGACTTGAATTGTTTCGTATTAAACTGCTGAATATTTATATATTATTATTTTAAATACAAAGTGGTGAAACTCATCCAGAGCGCATCTCATCCAATGTGAAACTGATGCAGAAATTAATTTAATATTATTTTTATTTAATGTATTATTCGTCGATTATTTCAGGCAGGTAATTGTTTGGATGACTTGAGCTCTGGATCACTTGCCGCAAAACTCATTTTATTTTATATTAATATAATAAATGGTAATATTCGTCGAATTGATTGGATGACTTGGGTATTGGATCAGTTTCACACTGGATGACTTGAAGCCATCCCTAAATAAATAAATAAATAAATAAATAAATAAATAAATAAATAAATAAATAAATAAATAAATAAATAAATAAATAAATAAATAAATAAATAAATAAATAAATAAATAAATAAATAAATAAATAAATAAATAAATAAATAAATAAATAAATAAATAAATAAATAAATAAATAAATAAATAAATAAATAAATAAATAAATAAATAAATAAATAAATAAATAAATAAATAAATAAATAAATAAATAAATAAATAAATAAATAAATAAATAAATAAATAAATAAATAAATAAATAAATAAATAAATAAATAAATAAATAAATAAATAAATAAATAAATAAATAAATAAATAAATAAATAAATAAATAAATAAATAAATAAATAAATAAATAAATAAATAAATAAATAAATAAATAAATAAATAAATAAATAAATAAATAAATAAATAAATAAATAAATAAATAAATAAATAAATAAATAAATAAATAAATAAATAAATAAATAAATAAATAAATAAATAAATAAATAAATAAATAAATAAATAAATAAATAAATAAATAAATAAATAAATAAATAAATAAATAAATAAATAAATAAATAAATAAATAAATAAATAAATAAATAAATAAATAAATAAATAAATAAATAAATAAATAAATAAATAAATAAATAAATAAATAAATAAATAAATAAATAAATAAATAAATAAATAAATAAATAGATAAATAAATAAATAAATAAATAAATAAATAAATAAATAAATAAATAAATAAATAAATAAATAAATAAATAAATAAATAAATAAATAAATAAATAAATAAATAAATAAATAAATAAATAAATAAATAAATAAATAAATAAATAAATAAATAAATAAATAAATAAATAAATAAATAAATAAATAAATAAATAAATAAATAAATAAATAAATAAATAAATAAATAAATAAATAAATAAATAAATAAATAAATAAATAAATAAATAAATAAATAAATAAATAAATAAATAAATAAATAAATAAATAAATAAATAAAAAAATAAATAAATAAATAAATAAATAAATAAATAAATAAATAAATAAATAAATAAATAAATAAATAAATAAATAAATAAATAAATAAATAAATAAATAAATAAATAAATAAATAAATAAATAAATAAATAAATAAATAAATAAATAAATAAATAAATAAATAAATAAATAAATAAATAAATAAATAAATAAATAAATAAATAAATAAATAAATAAATAAATAAATAAATAAATAAATAAATAAATAAATAAATAAATAAATAAATAAATAAATAAATAAATAAATAAATAAATAAATAAATAAATAAATAAATAAATAAATAAATAAATAAATAAATAAATAAATAAATAAATAAATAAATAAATAAATAAATAAATAAATAAATAAATAAATAAATAAATAAATAAATAAATAAATAAATAAATCAAAAAATAAATTCACATTTAGAGTCTACCCACTCAGTAACTAAACTGTTTTGCAGTGGGGGACTTTAATTTAAAGTGACTAAACCAACCCTGTAGGCTTCGAACACCATCGACGAGTGAGACGGCATTATGTCATGCTGACTGGATGGACATTTTATTTGTGGTCTACAGGCATATCTAGATATGATTTTAAAGTTTATTCTGGCACATTATTATAAATAAGGAGGTATTGGTTGTAGGGTCCTCTACAAGAGTGTGACGTGGTGTGGGTGAAGTTTCACAAGCATGAACGGATGAGATGGGTCTGGGTCGGTTGATTGGGATCAAGACTGCTTCAAGTTGTCTCTCAGCGACGTTATGCCTTCATAAGTTGCTTTACAAGGCTGCAGACAAGGTCTTAGTTCCCCAGAAAACACATCTATATGATGTTCTCGAGTAGATCTCTATGAGAATACTGATTATGGAGTTGCCCATACATGTACCCCTATTATGAAGCTGTTATGTTTTGTGGGTCTTATTGTTGTGTGCACTGCAGATGGTCCGTGGTTTTATTCTTGGTTCCAATTGGAATTTTTTAAACGAAAAACGTTTTTGATAATGTAAGATAATAATATAGCGATAAATGCTTTCATTATTTTAATACTTCAGTAGGATAAATACGTCTTGTTTTACGATTGCATGAACAATGGGAACTAGTAAATTGTAACACAAATTAAAACTATTTCAAGGAAGTTTGGAAACAACTGTAAACCCAATTGTGTGTACAGTCACGCACATTGACAGAAGTTCCTTGATATTATTTTTTTTTATGTAGAGAAATTTTATAAATTTGAAATTGTTTGAGATAATTTCAAAATTATTTTTAGAAATTGACATTTTATTTCTTTTATTTCAAAGGAAATGTTTTTATTTTAAATGACAATAATTACAATTAATTAATAACTTACATAACTGTATGCTGACATATAGAGCATAAACAGTAATAGTGAAATCCTACAAACACTTAGAAATTGATAACTCTCCATTTGTGAACGTAGTTGATTATGTAATCTTTATCATTTGACTCCGATGCGGTACAAGCTGTGAAAATCTATCGCAGCGTATTCAACTCTCCTGTGTTCCTGATTGTGGTCACGCGTGGATCAAGAGTCAGTGCGCAAGTGCCCTATGACATTTATAATTTAATTGGCACTGTTTATGTCAACAGTCGAAACTGCAGCCGGAGGCTTAGATCTGACAAGCCAGCATAACTTTCCTTCGATTAGACCATTGCGACCGTGTGCAGACGGAATGATGTTCATTGAACCGTATGTTTGATTCCATTGTCCAGAGTCGCCCCAGGGGCGTGCGGAGTATAGTGAGTGTGTCGATAAGATGGATATACCTACAGTGAACGTGTCGATAAGGTGGATACCTACCGTGAGTGTGTCGATAAGATGGATACCTACAGAGAGTGTGTCGATAAGATGGATATACCTACAGTGAGTGTGTCGATAAGGTGGACACCTACCGTGAGTGTGTCGATAAGATGGATATACCTACAGTGAACGTGTCGATAAGATGGATACCTACAGAGAGTGTGTCGATAAGATGGATATACCTACAGTGAACGTGTCGATAAGATGGATATACCTACAGTGAACGTATCGATAAGGTGGATACCTACCGTGAGTGTGCCGATAAGGTGGATACCTACAGTGAACGTGTCGATAAGATGGATATACCTACAGTGAACGTGTCGATAAGGTGGATACCTACCGTGAGTGTGCCGATAAAATGGATACCTGCCGTGAGTGTGTCGATAAGATGGATATACGTACAGTGAACGTGTCGATAAGATGGATATACCTACAGTGAACGTGTCGATAAGGTGGATACCTACAGTGAGTGTGTCGAAAAGATGGATATACCTACAGTGAACTTGTCGATAAGGTGGATACCTACCGTGAGTGAGTCGATAAGATGGATACCTACAGAGAGTGTGTCGATAAGGTGGATACCTACCGTGAGTGTGTCGATAAGGTGGATACCTACAGTGTGTGTCAATAAGGTGGATACATACAGTGTGTGTCAATAAGGTGGATACCTACAGTGAACGTGTCGATAAGGTGGATACCTACAGTAAGTGTGTCGATAAGATGGATATACTTACAGTGGACGTGTCGATAAGGTGGATACCTACAGTGTCTGTCGATAAGGTGGATACCTACAGTGAGTGTGTCGAAAAGATGGATATACCTACGGTGAACTTGTCGAATAAGGTGGATACCTACCGTGAGTGTGTCGATAAGATGGATATACCTACATGAACGTGTCGATAAGGTGGATACCTACATTGAGTGTGTCGATATAATAAATACCTACCGTGAGTGTGTCGATAAGGTGGATACCTACCGTGAGTGTGTCGATAAGGTGGATACCTACCGTGAGTGTGTCGATAAGATGGATATACCTACAGTGAACGTGTCGATAAGGTGGATACCTACAGTGAGTGTGTCGATAAGATGGATACCTACAGTGAGTGTGTCGATAAGATGGATACCTACCGTGAGTGTTCCGATAAGGTGGATACCTACCGTGAGTGTGTCGATAAGGTGGATACCTACCGTGAGTGTGTCGATAAGATGGATACCTACCGTGAGTGTTCCGATAAGGTGGATACCTACCGTGAGTGTGTCGATAAGGTGGATACCTACAGTGAGTGTGTCGATAAGGTGGATACCTACAGTGACCGTGTCGATAAGATGGATACCTACAGTGAGTGTGTCGATAAGGTGGATACATACAGTGTGTGTCAATAAGGTGAATACATACAGTGTGTGTCAATAAGGTGGATACCTACAGTTGACGTGTCGATAAGGTGGATACCTACAGTGAACGTGTCGATAAGGTGGATACCTACAGTGAACGTGTCGATAAGATGGATATTCCTACAGTGAACGTGTCGATAAGGTGGATACCTACAGTGTGTGTCGATATGGTGGATACCTACAGTAAGTGTGTCGATAAGATGAATATACCTACAGTGAGTGTGTCGATAAGATGGATACCTACAGTGAGTGTGTCGATAAGATGGATATACCTACAGTGAGTGTGTCGATAAGGTGGATACATACAGTGTGTGTCAATAAGGTGGATACCTACAGTGAACGTGTCGAGAAGGTTGATACCTACAGTGTGTGTCGATAAGGTGGATACCTACAGTGAACGTGTCGATAAGGTGGATACCTACAGTAAGTGTGTCGATAAGATGGTTATACCTACAGTGAACGTGTCGATAAGGTGGATACCTACAGTGTGTTTCGATAAGGTGGATACCTACAGTGAGTGTGTCGAAAAGATGGATATACCAACAGTGAACTTGTCGATAAGGTGGATACCTACAGTGAACGTGTCGATAAGGTGGATACCTACAGTGAACGTGTCGATAAGATGGATACCTACAGTGATTGTGTCAATAAGATGGATATACCTAGTGTGTGTCAATAAGGTGGATACCTACAGTGAACGTGTCGATAAGATGGATACCTACAGTATTTGTGTCGATAAGATGGATATACCTACAGTGTGTGTCGATAATGTTGATACCTACAGTGAACGTGTCGATAAGGTGGATACATACAGTGTGTGTCAATAAGGTGGATACCTACAGTTGACGTGTCGATAAGGTGGATACCTACAGTGAACGTGTCGATAAGGTGGATACCTACAGTGAACGTGTCGATAAGATGGATATTCCTACAGTGAACGTGTCGATAAGGTGGATACCTACAGTGTGTGTCGATATGGTGGATACCTACAGTAAGTGTGTCGATAAGATGAATATACCTACAGTGAGTGTGTCGATAAGATGGATACCTACAGTGAGTGTGTCGATAAGATGGATATACCTACAGTGAGTGTGTCGATAAGGTGGATCCATACAGTGTGTGTCAATAAGGTGGATACCTACAGTGAACGTGTCGAGAAGGTGGATACCTACAGTGTGTGTCGATAAGGTGGATACCTACAGTGAGTGTGTCGAAAAGATGGATATACCTACAGTGAACCTGTCGATAAGGTGGATACCTACAGTGAACGTGTCGATAAGATGGATACCTACAGTGTGTGTCGATAAGATGGATACCTTCAGTGAACGTGTCGATAAGGTGGATACATACAGTGTGTGTCAATAAGGTGGATACCTACAGTGAACGTGTCGATAAGGTGGATACCTACAGTAAGTGTGTCGATAAGATGGTTATACCTACAGTGAACGTGTCGATAAGGTGGATACCTACAGTGTGTTTCGATAAGGTGGATACCTACAGTGAGTGTGTCGAAAAGATGGATATACCTACAGTGAACTTGTCGATAAGGTGGATACCTACAGTGAACGTGTCGATAAGGTGGATACCTACAGTGAACGTGTCGATAAGATGGATACCTACAGTGATTGTGTCAATAAGATGGATATACCTAGTGTGTGTCAATAAGGTGGATACCTACAGTGAACGTGTCGATAAGATGGATACCTACAGTATTTGTGTCGATAAGATGGATATACCTACAGTGTGTGTCGATAATGTGGATACCTACAGTGAACGTGTCGATAAGGTGGATACATACAGTGTGTGTCAATAAGGTTGATACCTACAGTGTGTGTCGATAAGGTGGATACCTACCGTGAGTGTGTCGATAAGATGGATACCTACAGTGTGTGTCGATAAGGTGGATACCAACAGTGAACGTGTCGATAAGGTGGATACCGACAGTGTGTGTCGATAAGGTGGATACCT